>JARYGA010007263.1:0-30784 GCA_030545235.1 Helianthus tuberosus | reverse complement strand
CTGAACCATTTGGTCGATCATTAGGATCCGACCAAACATTTTAGGTGACCATAGATGTATAGGGAATAACCTTCCGAGGTTATACCTTATGGTCACATCGTTTGAGTAGTTGTATGATAAGTAGTTCTTATGCCTTAGGTAAATTACCAAAATGCCCTTTTTCACGCCAAAATTCATTTTAAGCCTATGTAACATAACTTTTGGCATCTAAACTGATTTAACAACAATATTAAACATGTTAAGGCATATCTTACTTGTCATAGGGCTAGTTAGGCGATCCGAACGCGTTTCACGCGAACGACGCGTTAAAGTAGCATAAGCTACCTAAACGGGTCGTAACGGGTCAAAAGCACTTAGGATAAGTTTCGTTTTAGTATGTAGGCTTTGTTAAACCATATTACATGAGTTCCTACACTCATTTGGTTTACGAACCCTCATGCTACCCTATCCTCCGAATAGGTCCGTTTATTAATGTAGATACCTATATTAGGTGCCGTTTGATCCCGTGATCTTCTAGCTTTGCTTGGTGGATATATAAAGTCTATTAAGCAATCTCAAGTGAGTACATAGACCCCTCTTTTACTGTTTTTCAAACGTTTTGGGGTGAAACACATGTGCCTACGTGTTATTTTCATGCTTTCCCATGTTTTCATATTATATACTTGCTATGTTCATTAGTACACTATTAGTACATAATTTCATTTTGTCTTGCTATGTATGTTCACTTAGCATATTTAGCACATTGATTTACATGACTTTTCTGCTTTGTATGTTCACTTAGCATACTTAGTACATTACTTCCATTACATATTTACATTTGATATGGCATTTAGTTTGTCCAACGGGTCTAAACTACATTCATTAACATTAGCTACGCCGCTTGGTAGTAAGTAATGGTACCATAGGACTTGACAAATCTCATTCCTGACATCCTAGGTTTGTTTGGGTGTAAGGAATGACTGAATCCGAAAACATTTTACTTTGATAATCTTTACTCTAAGGTTATCCTGCTGTCTCAAGGCTTGAATGTAATGCGTTAACCTACCGCATAAATGTTTGTATCAGTAAAACATGTAATTATTTTACAAAACATAACTTTTGGTTTATTCAAAATACTTTGTTTTGTACATTTTTACTTGTGGTTTAAGTAGCCTCACTTTACTTACCATACATAACTTTTGTTTACACATTACATGACTTATATTCAACTTGGATTATACTATGACATTTGACTATTAGACTAAAACATGGATATTTTACAATATTGGTTGGTTTGGGTGACTTAAATAACGAGGCATGTGTAATATGATACAAACATGGTGGATACGCCGCTGGTACATCCTATATATAAGTGCTTGTATGATATTACATATCGTAGCGTTATTTAAACCACTTCGGTTTAGACATATTACATTTACAATACATTTTCACTTAAACATTGTTTTACAAATAACTTGGTTTATATAAACTCTTTTTACTTGGTTATTCTCTTAACCATACACTATTCTTTTATATATACATATCAACTGATTTTGCTATCGTTTTTCAAATGATTTATAAAACAAAACAAATAACAAGGTTCATGACTAAATTTTTATTAAACATTTCTTTAAACTCAAGTCATGAATCCTATTTTCATAAAACCTATGTATCTCACAGGCATTTTTATGCTGACGTACCTATTTTCACATGTGTTTTCAGGAGCTACTGCTTAGGATGTTCGTGACACACTAGGGCGGACCTGTGCCTTAGAGACTTAAAATAAAGATAGACTTAGTTTAATTATGTTGTGTACTCTTTGGTTCTTGTTTTGATACAATGTATTTCACCTTTGGTTGTTGAATAAAATGTAATTTTAATTACCATGGTTGTGGAACAATAATTCTGTTACAACACTCCCCGACGTTTCCGCCACGATTTGATGTTTTACGTGGTCGGGGTGTGACAGAAGAGCTGGTATCAGAGCCAATGGTTATAGGGAATTAGGTTATTAGTAATGCTTTGACCTAGACTATAACCTTTCTAGGACCCCAACACAAGTTGTCTTGTGTTTAGAATTTAAAACATGCACTTCACCTATCCTTACGTGATCACCAAAAAAAAACAAGAACCCAATTTTCTAAAACGATTTTTGAAAATCAATCATCTGTTTTTAAATAATTTATTGTAAGGTTTTGAACCCTTCAATTTTTCAAAATGATTTTTTGAAAATTTATCATCCGCTTTTGAATGATTCTTTTGGCCTTGTGCCTTCCAAGTTTTCAAAATCTCGTCAAAGTTCTGGGTTCTAAATAGTGTGAACACGTGCAAACTGGAAGGGTTAATGCCTGTACCCTGGGTTTTCTGTCTAAGGCTAGAGTGTTCGTACAAATCCACATAATCGGACCAGTCACTCTTACCTGGGAACTCTTGGGGTGAGTGTTCACTTATAGGCGAGCATGTCTTCGCTAAGCATTATTTTTGGACCCATTTACTTTGATTAGTCACTGTGTGTCGTTTGTTTGCTTTGTGATACGGACGAATGACCACCATCTTTGCCTTTGTTGATTTTTGTTTCATCTCATTCTTTTCATCTAAACATCTCACTCGTTCCCTTCATGTTTCCTCTTTTAGAATGCCTCCTCGACGCGAAAATCCGATGCCTAATGCCGAACTGGCAGAAATCATCACGCAGCAAATGGCTGCTGCGTTCCCAAATCTTATTGCTCAATGTAACCAAGCCAACAACAACAATAATGCTCCATGCAATTTTAAGAGTTTTAACTCGGCTAAACCACTCAAGTTTAGTGGTACTGAGGGAGCAACTGGGCTTCTTCAATGGTTCGAGAGCATTGAGAATACTTTCCGTCACGTTCAGTGTCCTGATAATCGCAAAGTCGAGTTTGCTTCCAGTGTGTTCCAGAAGAGGGCGCTTACATGGTGGAACGGGGTTATGAGAGACCGTGGTGCTGAGGTTGCTTTAGCACAAACATGGGCTGAACTTAGGACTCTTATGATGAGGGAGTTTTGTCCTCGTCATGAGCTGGGAGCTCTAGAAAGGGAGTTTGATGATCTGAAACAGGATAGTGGCGAGCACCGGGCATATACTGATAGGTATGAGGAGCTGAGTTTGTTATGCCCAACAATGGTTACCCCACTCGAGAAGGCTATCGAGAGGTATATCGATGGCCTACCTGACTCCATACAAGATACCGTTACTGGTAGTAACCCTACCACAGTCCGTCAGGCAATCGAGCTATCTGTGACATTGACCGAGTCACAGGTTCGAAGGGGTAAGCTGCATAGAAAGGGTGACAAGGGTAAGAAGCAGCCGTCTGACAAAGAGGATAGCAAGAAAGGTAAAAACAAGAAGGGTAAGGATTCTGGTTCCTCGAAGGGTTCAAGGAAGCGTAAGGCTTCCCAAAACTACGCCGTTACTGCATAGGAAAATCAAGCTGCTCCAAATCAGCCTGCGCAACCGCCTGCCAAGAAACCTTATCTTGGCAATGCACCTTTGTGCAACAGATGTAACGGTCATCATCAACCACACCTCCAGTGCGTCAGTGCACCAACTGCGGAAGATCTGGTCATCTTGCTGACACCTGCCACATTCCTGCCAATCAGAATCGGGCAGTTCAGAACCCGGCACAACAAGTTGCTCAGCCTCTTGCTCAGCAACAAGGTCAAGCTGCATGACCTCACTACCCACCAGGTTCTTGTTACAACTGTGGGGATCTGACCCACTACCGTAATCAATGCCCAAGATTGGCGAATGCGAATCCAGCTCAGGCTCAGGCTCGAGGTCGAGTCTTCAACATGAATGCACAAGAGGCGCAAGCAGACAATGAAGTGGTTAAGGGTACATTCTTTGTTAATAATCAACCTGCATCTATTCTTTTTTATTCCGGTGCTGATAAGAGTTTTGTGTCGTTATCTTTTGAGCCATTGTTTCGCGTGTCTAGAACGAAACTAGGTAAGCCTTTGACAGTAGAAGTTGCTAGTGGTGAACCCGTTGTTCTTAATTCTGTTCTTCGCAATTGCAAATTGAACCTTAACAAACGTCTTTTCCCTATTGACCTCACGCCAATGCAACTTGGGAGCTTCGACATTATTGTGGGTATGGATTGGTTAGCCAAGCATCACGCAGAGGTAGTTTGTTTTGAGAAGATTGTTCGTATTCCACTTTCGTCTGGTGAGATCCTACAGGTTCATGGTGAGAAGCCTGCTAGTAGTCTCAAGCTCATGTCTTGTTTTCAAGCCCGGAAGTATCTGCGAAAGAACTATGTGGCCTTCTTGGCACATGTCGCAGTAGAAGATAAAGGCAAAGGTAAGTCCATTCGAGATATCCCAGTTGTTCGGGATTATCCGAAGCTATTTCCTGAGGAGTTACCTGGATTACCCCCAGCACGCCAAGTCGAGTAATGTATTGATCTTGTACCTGGTGCAAATCCTATTGCTAGAGCTTCGTATCGTCTTGCACTGTCTGAAATGCAAGAATTGTCTAAGCAGCTTCAGGAGCTTTCGGATAAAGGCTTTATTCGTCCTAGCTTTTCACCTTGGGGTGCTCCCGTTCTTTTTGTCAAGAAAAAGGATGGATCCTTCAGGATGTGCATCGATTACCGTGAGCTTAACAAGCTTACCATCAAGAATCGATATCCCCTACCCCGCATTGATGATCTCTTTGATCGGTTACAAGGCGCTTCTTATTTTTCAAAGATTGATCTTCGTTCTGGATATCATCAACTTCGTGTGCATAAAGATGATATTCCCAAGACAGCTTTCTGCACTCGTTATGGGCATTATGAGTTCACAGTTATGCCATTCGGTTTGACTAATGCTCCTGCTGTTTTCATGGACTTAATGAATAGGGTCTGCAAGCCTTATTTAGATAAGTTCATCATCGTTTTTATTGATGACATCTTGATTTATTCTAAGACGCGAGTTGATCATGAGCAACATCTTCGTCTTACTCTGGAACTCCTAAAGAAAGAGCAACTTTTCGCCAAATTCTCCAAGTGTGAATTCTGGCTTAAAGAAGTTCAATTTTTAGGACATATCGTCAACGAACAAGGTATTCATGTAGATCCCTGCAAGATCAGCGCGATTAAGGATTAGGATACGCCTACTACTCCTACTGAAGTTCGTTCATTTCTTGGTCTTGCGGGTTATTACCGCCGCTTCATCGAAAATTTCTCAAAGATTGCAGTTCCCCTTACTGCTCTAACTCAAAAGAATAAACCCTTTGAATGGGGTTCTAAACAAGAAGAAGCGTTTCAGACCTTGAAGCGGAAGCTTTGTGATGCGCCTATCCTATCTTTGCCCGAAGGCAATGATGATTTCGTCGTTTATTGTGATGCATCGAAATTGGGTCTTGGCTATGTTCTGATGCAAAGGAACAAAGTCATAGCCTATGCATCAAGGCAGTTAAAGGTGCATGAGAAAAACTACACCACTCATGATCTTGAGTTAGGTGCAGTTGTCTTCGCTCTTAAAATCTGGAGACACTATTTGTATGGTACAAAATGCGTGGTTTTCACTGACCACAGAAGTCTTCAGCATATCTTTAATCAGAAAGAACTCAACATGAGGCAAAGATGTTGGGTTGAGCTCCTAAACGACTATGACTGCGAAATTCGCTACCACCCTGGTAAGGCGAATGTCGTAGCCGATGCCTTGAGTCGTAAGGAACATGTCAAGCTTCATTGTGTTCGTGTTCAATCTGATATTCAAGCTCGAGCTGATATTCAAGCCCGCATTTCTCAGGCTCAACATACTTGTGTTTCACAAGGTTTGATGGGTAAGGAATTACCCTATCACATTACGCCTGATCTTGTTTTAAAAGACAATGGATCGTATTATTTCATGGACCGTCTATGGGTCCCAAGCCAAGATGATCTTCGCACCTTGCTTATGGATGAAGCTCATAAGTCTCATTATTCTATTCATCCTGGCTCAGATAAGTTGTATAAGGATCTTCGTACTCAGTATTGGTGGCCTGGTATGAAGAAAGACATTGCCTTGTATGTTTCAAAATGCCTTACTTGTCTTAAGGTTAAGGCTGAACATCAACATCCTTCTGGTCTTTTGGAGCAACCAAAGATCCCAGTTTGGAAATGGGAAAACATCGCTATGGATCTCATTACTAAACTTCCGCGCACTAAGAAAGGTCATGATGCCATCTGGGTAGTTGTTGATCGTCTTACTAAGTCAGCGCATTTCTTGTCAATCCGTGAGGATTTTTCTGCTGAAAAACTGGCTGAAATCTATGTGGATGAAATCGTATCTCGACATGGTGTTCCTTTGAACATTATTTCTGATAGTGATGCTCGCTTTTCTTCTCGTTTTTTTGGAGAACCATGCAATCTGCTATGGGAACCCAACTTAACCTGAGCACAGCTTATCACCCACAAACAGATGGCCAAACTGAAAGAACAATCCAGACTTTGGAGGATATGCTTAGAGCTTGTGTGATCGATTTTGGTGGTAGTTGGGATTCACATCTTCCATTGATTGAATTCTCCTACAACAACAGTTATCACTCCAGCATCAACATGGCTCCTTTCGAGGCTCTCTATGGTCGAAAATGTCGTTCACCAGTCTGCTGGAATGAGATAGGTGAGGCTCAACTTACTGGACCTAACCTCATTCTAGAGACAACTGATAAGGTTAAGAAAGTTCGTGATAACCTTCAGACAACTCAAAGCTGTCAAAAGAGTTACACGGATCTAGGACGCAGGCCCTTGGAATTTCAAGACGGTGATCGCGTATTACTTAAGGTCTCACCTTGGAAAGGTGTGATCAGATTTGGAAAGAAAGGAAAACTTGCACCTAGATATGTTGGACCATTCAGGATCGTCGAGAGAATTGGTAAGGTAGCCTACAGACTTGAGTTACCTCCTGAACTTGGAAATGTTCATCCAACCTTCCACGTGTCCAATCTCAAGAAGTGTCTAGCTGATGAGAACCTCCACTTGACGAAATTCGTGTTGATAAAACACTACATTTTGTTGAGAAACCTGTGGAAATCATGGACCGTATGGTCAAATGGCTTAAACGCAAGCGTATTCCTTTGGTTAAAGTTCGCTGGGAATCTAAACATGGACCTGAGTTTACTTGGGAACGTGAAGATCAAATGAAGGCGAAGTATCCACATCTTTTCCCACGAGTTTCCCCTAAACAAATTTCGGGACGAAATTTCCACAAGTAGGGGAGACTGTGACATCTGTGCTTGTAATCATTGTAAACAGTTCAGTTATCAATGAAATAAAGTTATTTGATCCCAATGTTTGTTTGTTTATGTTTGATGTTTTTCATGTTTTGACTTTTATCCAATTTCAAACTCTATATTGCTTTCTGGAGAATTATACGCAAACTGGTACGTAAACGTAATCAGTTTAACGCAACAAATACTCCAAAACATCAATTTATGCTCAACATACCTTAAATAACCTTTACATAACTTAGAAATAAGTTTTGAAGGCCATGGTATGGCAAAATCTAGTTTATTCGCCTACAGGGACTAAAATTGACAAACTACGAAAGTATGCCGATTTGAACTGTAACGAACATTCCGGAACTTGATCATAAGTTAAACACACCCTAAATATCCTTTACATAGCTTAGAAATAGGCTTTGAGGTGTTCGGTGTGCTAAAATAAACTTTATGCTCATTCAGGGACTAAAAGCGTCAAAAAGTGCACAAGTTTGCATTTTCGCGCATAACTTACGTTCTGAATACATCCGGACATCCAAAAATTTATGTAATCATTAAAATATTATGTTTTAGTGATTGGCTTGTCAAAAATCCATTCGTCACGCAATTTGGATCGTACACGCGTCCGTTACGACTTCCGTCGTAATTAACCGAACAACGCAACCGTACGGCCAAACGAACCGACATCCGGCATATTTTTGAGCATGTTTCATGTTCCCTATGCTTTAAAATCCTTAGGGAGCTTAAAAATGGGTTTGACGGGTGTTAGAAGTACCAAAACATGACCATACACGCACAGGGGCCTGTTCTGCCATTTTACAAAGTATCAGACCTGCAAGGTCCTTACGGATTGTAAGTTTCTGGGTCTTACGGTCCGTAAGCTGTCCCCAGATCAGCAGAATGTTGTTTCCAGCCATTTCCAGCCTGTTGCAGCTGTTATGCACTCTTGCAGGTGGTATTTTCGAAACTATGAACTCCCATGGGTTTGTAAATCAGTGGGTATGTGTTGTACGGCTTAGATCGTGCCCTCTTCTACAAGAAACGATCTTAACGGTGGTACTACACCTATAAATACCCCTCAACCATTTCACTCATTCCCTCACATTTGATCTGAGTTTTCTCTAAGTGGTTGTGTTTATACACTTCCTACCTGAGATTACTTGGAATCAAATACTTGCGGGGACCCTTTGTAAGTGTTCCTTCGTTCTTTTTATGCGTTTTTAGCTTGAAAGTCAAACTGCGTTTGACTTTCTGCATTGACCAGTTTATGGTCAATGTGAAGTTCGTTTGAACTTCATAACGTGAGCGTAATCACGATGGTTATAGTCCCTAGTGACTATACCAACTGATTACCACGTTATCTAGGCTCGGTGACGAGTCGTAGTTTCGGCCAAAATGCGTATTCATGCGTATTTTGTAACCAAACTACTCTAGGGTATCAAAACCGTTTGTTTTGATATCAAAACATGTTTTCTAACTTAACTAAACATGTTCTAGCATGTTTAGCTCGTCACTTTTAGATTTGTGCTTGTTTAGGGTCGAAAAGGTAAGCGATCTAATCAATCGCTTATACTTTCGAACCCGAACCATTTGGTCGATCATTAGGATGCGACCAAACATTTTAGGTGACCATAGATGTATAGGGAATAACCTTCCGAGGTTATACCTTATGGTCACATCGTTTGAGTAGTTGTATGATAAGTAGTTCTTATGCCTTAGGTAAATTACCAAAATGCCCCTTTTCACGCCAAAATTCATTTTAAGCCTATGTAACATAACTTTTGGCATCTAAACTGATTTAGCAACAATATTAAACATGTTAAGGCATATCTTACTTGTCATAGGGCTAGTTAGGCGATCCGAACGCGTTTCACGCGAACGACGCGTTAAAGTAGCATAAGCTACCTAAACGGGTCGTAACGGGTCAAAAGCACTTAGGATAAGTTTCGTTTTAGTATGTAGGCTTTGTTAAAACATATTACATGAGTTCCTACACTCATTTGGTTTACGAACCCTCATGCTACCCTATCCTCCGAATAGGTCCGTTTATTAATGTAGATACCTATATTAGGTGCCGTTTGATCCCGTGATCTTCTAGCTTTGCTTGGTGGATATCTAAAGTCTATTAAGCAATCTCAAGTGAGTACATAGACCCCTCTTTTACTGTTTTTCAAACGTTTTGGGGGTGAAACACATGTGCCTACGTGTTATTTTCATGCTTTCCCATGTTTTCATATTATATACTTGCTATGTTCATTAGTACACTATTAGTACATAATTTCATTTTGTCTTGCTATGTATTTTCACTTAGCATATTTAGCACATTGATTTACATGACTTTTCTGCTTTGTATGTTCACTTAGCATACTTAGTACATTACTTCCATTACATATTTACATTTGATATGGCATTTGGTTTGTCCAACGGGTCTAAACTACATTCATTAACATTAGCTACGCCGCTCGGTAGTAAGTAATGGTACCATAGGACTTGACAAATCTCATTCCTGACATCCTAGGTTTGTTTGGGTGTAAGGAATGACTGAATCCGAAAACATTTTACTTTGATAATCTTTACTCTAAGGTTATCCTGCTGTCTCAAGGCTTGAATGTAATGCGTTAACCTACCGCATAAATGTTTGTATCAGTAAAACATGTAATTATTTTACAAAACATAACTTTTGGTTTATTCAAAATACTTTGTTTTGTACATTTTTACTTGTGGTTTAAGTAGCCTCACTTTACTTACCATACATAACTTTTGTTTACACATTACATGACTTATATTCAACTTGGATTATACTATGACATTTGACTATTAGACTAAAACATGGATATTTTACAATATTGGTTGGTTTGGGTGACTTAAATAACGAGGCATGTGTAATATGATACAAACATGGTGGATACGCCGCTGGTACTTCCTATATATAAGTGCTTGTATGATATTACATATCGTAGCGTTATTTAAACCACTTCGGTTTAGACATATTACATTTACAATACATTTTCACTTAAACATTGTTTTACAAATAACTTGGTTTATATAAACTCTTTTTACTTGGTTATTCTCTTAACCATACACTATTCTTTTATATATACATATCAACTGATTTTGCTATCGTTTTTCAAATGATTTATAAAACAAAACAAATAACAAGGTTCATGACTAAATTTTTATTAAACATTTCTTTAAACTCAAGTCATGAATCCTATTTTCATAAAACCTATGTATCTCACAGGCATTTTTATGCTGACGTACCTATTTTCACATGTGTTTTCAGGAGCTGCTGCTTAGGATGTTCGTGACACACTAGGGCGGACCTGTGCCTTAGAGACTTAAAATAAAGATAGACTTAGTTTAATTATGTTGTATACTCTTTGGTTCTTGTTTTGATACAATGTATTTCACCTTTGGTTGTTGAATAGAATGTAATTTTAATTACCCTGGTTGTGGAACAATAATTCTGTTACAACACTCCCCGACGTTTCCGCCACGATTTGATGTTTTACGTGGTCGGGGTGTGACAGAAGAGCTGGTATCAGAGCCAATGGTTATAGGGAATTAGGTTATTAGTAATGCTTTGACCTAGACTATAACCTTTCTAGGACCCCAACACAAGTTGTCTTGTGTTTAGAATTTAAAACATGCACTTCACCTATCCTTAGGTGATCACCAAAAAAAAAACAAGAACCCAATTTTCTAAAACGATTTTTGAAAATCAATCATCTGTTTTTAAATAATTTATTGTAAGGTTTTGAACCCTTCAATTTTTCAAAATGATTTTTTGAAAATTTATCATCCGCTTTTCAATGATTCTTTTAGCCTTGTGCCTTCCAAGTTTTCAAAATCTCGTCAAAGTTCTGGGTTCTAAATAGTGTGAACACGTGCAAACTGGAAGGGTTAATGCCTGTACCCTGGGTTTTCTGTCTAAGGCTAGAGTGTTCGTACAAATCCACATAATTGGACCAGTCACTCTTACCTGGGAACTCTTGGGGTGAGTGTTCACTTATAGGCGAGCATGTCTTCGCTAAGCATTATTTTTGGACCCATTTACTTTGATTAGTCACTGTGTGTCGTTTGTTTGCTTTGTGATACGGACGAATGACCACCATCTTTGCCTTTGTTGATTTTTGTTTCATCTCATTCTTTTCATCTAAACATCTCACTCGTTCCCTTCATGTTTCCTCTTTTAGAATGCCTCCTCGACGCGAAAATCCGATGCCTAATTCCGAAGTGACAGAAATCATCACGCAGCAAATGGCTGCTGCGTTCCCAAATCTTATTGCTCAATGGAACCAAGCCAACAACAACAATAATGCTCCATGCAATTTTAAGAGTTTTAACTCGGCTAAACCACTCAAGTTTAGTGGTACTGTGGTAGCAACTGGGCTTCTTCAATGGTTCGAGAGCATTGAGAATACTTTCCGTCACGTTCAGTGTCCTGATAATCGCAAAGTCGAGTTTGCTTCCAGTGTGTTCCAGAAGAGGGCGCTTACATGGTGGAACGGGGTTATGAGAGACCGTGGTGTTGAGGTTACTTTAGCACAAACATGGGCTGAACTTAGGACTCTTATGATGAGGGAGTTTTGTCCTCGTCATGAGCTGCGAGCTCTAGAAAGGGAGTTTGATGATCTGAAACAGGATAGTGGCGAGCACCGGGCATATACTGATAGGTATGAGGAGCTGAGTTTGTTATGCCCAACAATGGTTACCCCACTCGAGAAGGCTATCGAGAGGTATATCGATGGCCTACCTGACTCCATACAAGACACCGTTACTGGTAGTAACCCTACCACAGTCCGTCAGGCAATCGAGCTATCTGTGACATTGACCGAGTCACAGGTTCGAAGGGGTAAGCTGCATAGAAAGGGTGACAAGGGTAAGAAGCAGTCGTCTGACAAAGAGGATAGCAAGAAAGGTAAAAACAAGAAGGGTAAGGATTCTGGTTCCTCGAAGGGTTCAAGGAAGCGTAAGGCTTCCCAAAACTACGCCGTTACTGCACAGGCAAATCAAGCTGCTCCAAATCAGCATGCGCAACCGCCTGCCAAGAAACCTTATCTTGGCAATGCACCTTTGTGCAACAGATGTAACGGTCATCATCAACCACACCTCCAGTGCGTCAGTGCACCAACTGCGGAATACCTATATTAGGTGCCGTTTGATCCCGTGATCTTCTAGCTTTGCTTGGTGGATATCTAAAGTCTATTAAGCAATCTCAAGTGAGTACATAGACCCCTCTTTTACTGTTTTCAAACGTTTTGGGGTGAAACACATGTGCCTACGTGTTATTTTCATGCTTTCCCATGTTTTCATATTATATACTTGCTATGTTCATTAGTACACTATTAGTACATAATTTCATTTTGTCTTGCTATGTATGTTCACTTAGCATATTTAGCACATTGATTTACATGACTTTTCTGCTTTGTATGTTCACTTAGCATACTTAGTACATTACTTCCATTACATATTTACATTTGATATGGCATTTGGTTTATCCAACGGGTCTAAACTACATTCATTAACATTAGCTACACCGCTCGGTAGTAAGTAATGGTACCATAGGACTTGACAAATCACATTCCTGACATCCTAGGTTTGTTTGGGTGTAAGGAATGACTGAATCCGAAAACATTTTACTTTGATAATCTTTACTCTAAGGTTATCATACTGTCTCAAGGCTTGAAAGTAATGCGTTAACCTACCGCATAAATGTTTGTATCAGTAAAACATTTAATTATTTTTCAAAACATAACTTTTGGTTTATTCAAAATACTTTGTTTTGTACATTTTTACTTGTGGTTTAAGTAGCCTCACTTTACTTACCATACATAACTTTTGTTTACACATTACATGACTTATATTCAACTTGGATTATACTATGACATTTGACTATTAGACTAAAACATGGATATTTTACAATATTGGTTGGTTTGGGTGACTTAAATAACGAGGCATGTGTAATATGATACAAACATGGTGGATACGCCGCTGGTACTTCCTATATATAAGTGCTTGTATGATATTACATATCGTAGCGTTATTTAAACCACTTCGGTTTAGACATATTACATTTACAATACATTTTCACTTAAACATTGTTTTACAAATAACTTGGTTTATATAAACTCTTTTTACTTGGTTATTCTCTTAACCATACACTATTCTTTTATATATACATATCAACTGATTTTGCTATCGTTTTTCAAATGATTTATAAAACAAAACAAATAACAAGGTTCATGACTAAATTTTTATTAAACATTTCTTTAAACTCAAGTCATGAATCCTATTTTCATAAAACCTATGTATCTCACAGGCATTTTTATGCTGACGTACCTATTTTCACATGTGTTTTCAGGAGCTGCTGCTTAGGATGTTCGTGACCCACTAGGGCGGACCTGTGCCTTAGAGACTTAAAATAAAGATAGACTTAGTTTAATTATGTTGTGTACTCTTTGGTTCTTGTTTTGAAACAATTTATTTCACCTTTGGTTGTTGAATAAAATGTAATTTTAATTACCATGGTTGTGGAACAATAATTCTGTTACAACACTCACCGACGATCTTTTGTGTTAGAAGTTTAGTGTGAATGAAAGTCTCAAGTTGGTAATTCACCTTGTCCCACATTGATGTGGGAACAAAAAGATAGGCTATTTATAAGGTGAAACCTTAATGAAGCCTTTGAAGTCTAATGACATGTTTTACCACAAGTCCTACCCGCGCGCGCAGGGGAGGGTGCAAAAAATGGAACCGGATTTAGTTGAACTCGCGTATGCCTGCATGTCCTGCGAACACGAATGCAGCTCTGAAAACCCGGGCTCGCGTGAGGCAGTTTTGCACTCGAGACTCATAACTGATTCGTTTTTTTTTAAGTTTATAACTGAAATGATTATTAGTATTAATGATCATTATTTTCTGTCAGTTTTAAACTGCCATCATTATGAGAATTATTGTGATCACTATGTATAAGTTTTAACTGCTACACTAATGACCTTCATTATGGTTTTAATTCTCAGCAATGATGGCCATAATTCTGTTATTTCTGTTTCTGATTAATTTTGCAGTTCTGATCAGTACCAGTTTTCTAACAAACTTAAACAGATTATCTTACTAATTGTTCCTGCATTTTCTTTTCTTTTCAGAATGGCATCCCAGCCCATGTCTACTTCTGTTTCTGCAGTCATGACTGTTGTCATGACTTCCGCTGTTGCTGTCACAACCGGTCTGGTTGCACCACTTCCTAACGCAGTCTCGCATGCTGAGAAACCTGAGAAATTCAATGGTGTGAATTTCAAACAGTGGCAGCAAAATATGTTCTTTTATCTGACTACTCTGAACCTAGCATGGTTCTTGACTGAAACTGTTCCCCATGTGGATGAAGGGGATATGAATGCTCAATCAGTGAGCACGGTTCATGCTTGGAATCATTTGGATTTCTTGTGCCGCAACTATATCTTGAATGGTATGGTTGATACGCTTTACAATGTGTATTGTAAAGCCAAGACTGCCAAAGAGTTGTGGGAGTCTTTGGACCGCAAATACAAAACAGAAGATAATAAAGTTGCTTTGAAAAGGATTGATAATCCTGAAACGGCAAAGGCTAATATTGTTGAGCATGGCCAATCTTCGAAGGGAAACAAGAATGGTGGAAAAGGTGGAAAGAAAGCTCATGGGAAACGCTCCAACTTTGGTCCTAAGGGGGGAGTTGGGAAAAAGAAGTTCCATTGAACTTGCTATAATTGTCAGAAACAAGGCCATAAGGCCAAGGAATGCAAGCTTCCAAAGAAGGAAAATGCTCGACAAGTTAACATGGTTCATGAGGTTGATAACCTAATTGCTATGATCACGGACCTCTCGATTTTGGTCACAGAAGTTAACTTGGTTGGGCAAAACGACAACGATTGGTGGATTGATACGGGGGCTACCCGTCATGTGTGTTTTGACAAGAACCTGTTTAGCACCTTGAAGGAGGTGACTAATGGTGAAAAGGTTTTTATGGGAAATTCCGCCACAGACGAAATCAAAGGCGAGGGGAATGTGGTTTTGAAAATGACTTCTGGAAAGGAACTCACTTTGTCAAATGTTTTGTATGTTCCAGAAATTCGTAAGAACCTTGTGTCGGGGTGGCAATTGAACAAGTTTGGGTTCAAAATGGTGATTGAGTCGGATAAAGTCGTGTTGACCAAAAATGTTATGTATGTTGGTAAGGGCTATGCCCTAAATGGAATGTTTAAACTCAATGTAATAGTTGTGAACACAATGAAAGAAACAACTACTAGTTCTACTTACTTGATTGAGTCTTCAAATCTTTGGCATGGTAGACTAGGTCATGTTAATTATAATTCCATTCATCGTTTAATTAAACTTGATTGCATACCAACATTCGATATCGACTCAATTAATAAATGTAAAACTTGCGTAGAAGTAAAACAAACAAAATCGTCATTCAAAAAGGTTGAACGAAACACCGAACCCCTCGAGATGATCCACACTGATGTGTGTGATCTAAAGGCAATTCCTACTCGTGGTGGGAATAAGTACTTCATCACGTTCATTGATGATAGTACTAGGTATTGCTATGTGTACTTACTTAAGAGTAAGGACGAGGCTATTGACAAGTTTATCTTGTTCAAATCCGAAGTTGAGAATCAACTAAATCGGAAAATCAAAATCGTAAGGAGCGACCGAGGAGGTGAATATGTTTCACCTTTTATTGACATATGTGCAAAAAGTGGAATCATCCACGAACTCACGGCTCCTTACTCCCCTCAATCAAATGGCATAGCGGAACGGAAAAATCGTACTTTGAAAGAAATGATGAATGCCATGATGATAAGTTCTAGTGTAAACCAAAACATATGGGGGGAAGCAATCTTATCGGCAAATTATGTGTTGAACATGATACACAATAAGAAAAAGGATGTAAAGCATTACGAATTATGGACGGGAAAGAAACCACCATATAAATCCTTGAAAGTGTGGGGGTGTTTAGCTAAGGTGATGGTCACACCACCTAAGCGCCTACTAATAGGACCCAAAATGGTGGATTGTGTATTTATAGGATACACCCGTCCTTATGGTCCTTATCGTTTTCTTGTGCATGATTCTAAGAATCCTGGAATATGCAAAGGCACCATAATGGAATCTAAGGATGCATCATGGTTTGAACATATGTTCCCATGCTTAGATAAAAGTGATCCGAGTTCTTCTAGATCGGTTGAGGAAATTGTTCCCGAGGGTGAAGTTGAAATCGATGAACCTCGAGAACAATCTAATACTGAGGAAGTTGAAATCAGGAAAAGTAAATGGCAAAGGACTGAAAAATCCTTTGGCCCTGAGTTTCTTACCTATATGGTAGAAGATGAACCTCAAACGTACCAACAAGCGGTGCATTCCTCAGAAGGACCTCAGTGGAGGGAAGCAATCAAAAGTGAGATAGACTCTATCTTACAAAACTATACTTAGGAACTAGTGGATCTTCCTCAAGGATGTAAACCACTAGGATATCGATGGATCTTCAAGAAGAAGATGAAACCAGATGGGACCATCGATAAATACAAAGCAAGGTTGGTGATCAAAGGATATAAACAACGAGAAGGTTTAGATTACTTTGATACATATTCTCCAGTTACGCGAATAACATCCATCAGGATGGTGCTTGCCATTGCCACCATTAGAAATTTGGATGTCCACCAAATGGATGTGAAAACAGCTTTCTTAAATGGAAATCTAGAGGAAGAAATCTACATGGAGCAACCCGAAGGCTTCACAGCTATTGGGCAAGAAAAGAAAGTGTGTAAACTTGTAAAATCCTTGTATGGATTGAAACAAGCTTCAAAACAATGGCACCAAAATTTTGATCACGTCATGCTTGATGCTGGGTTCAAAATCAATGAATGTGACAAGTGTGTGTATGTGAAGGACACATCTGATGGATATGTCATTTTATGTCTATATGTAGACGATATGCTCATTGCTGGAAATGATGACAAAATCATAAAATCTACAAAGAACATGCTAAAGGCAAGATTTGACATGAAAGACATGGGTCTTGCAGATGTGATTTTGGGGGTCAAAATCACGCGAAGCCAAAGTGGACTTGTTTTAAGTCAATCCCACTATGTGGACAAAATTCTTGAGAAGTTCAATGCAAATGACTCTAATGAAGCTAGAACTCCACTTGACACAAGTCAACATCTAGCCAAGAATAGAGGTGAACCCGTAAACCAGTTGGAATACTCAAGAATTATTGGTAGCTTGATGTATCTTATGAGTTGTACTAGACTAGACATAGCATATGCTGTGAGCAAGCTAAGTAGATACACGAGCAACCCAAGTTCAATGCATTGGAACTATATCACTTGGTTGCTTCGCTACTTAAGATACACTTGGGAATACGGGTTGCATTATAACAGATATCCAGCAGTGATAGAAGGACACTGCGATGCAAATTGGATATCTGACACGACTGATTCCAGAGCAACAAGTGGGTATGTATTCACACTTGGAGGTGCTGCTGTATCATGGAAATCGTTAAAACAAACGGTTATCGCTAGATCCACGATGGAATCAGAGTTCATCGATTTAGATAAAGCAGGTGAAGAGGCAGAATGGCTACGTCAATTTGTTGAGGATATACCAAGCTGGCCTAAGCCGGCATCGGCCATTTGTATACATTGTGATAGCCAATCGGCACTTGGCAGAGCTCGTAGCACAATGTATAACGGTAGGAAAAGACATATCAGACGTAGACATAATACAATACGACAACTAATCTCTACAGGAATTATCACTGTTGACTACGTGAGGTCAAAGGATAATATTGCGGATCCGCTAACAAAAGGCCTAAGTAGAGAGTTAGTACAGAAGTCGTCCATGGGAATGGGACTGAAGCCCTTGAAAATATAAGTTCATATGATGGAAACCTAACTCAGTAGACTGGAGATCCCAAGAGCTGAGTTCAATAGGAAAACCTAATTGTATGAATTAGTAAGGTCACTGTGGGGGATAACCCTATGTATATATATAAGGGAGTTTATTGCAAAGCTTAGTAAACCTCCTAGTCCATTCCTAAAAGTGACAAGTGTGAGGCTAAGCCTATGGCTTTTAATGATTCGACTAAAATAGTGAATCACCTATGTGAGAGAGAAATGGGGTCGCTTCGAAGGGTATTGTTGGGGCACAATACTTAATGGCTCTCGCAGAACCAGGCATCATGTTCATGACCATAACGAACATAACTATGAGGACTTGACTTTGTCAGGGAGAGTCTTGTGTGAAGTGCATTGTCGTCTACACAAACGCAGACGAGTTCAAAGACATCGAGTTCTACTCAGAGCTAGTAGGCTAAGTGCATTTCATGAGCGAAGGTTCAAAGGGCAACACCTACCTATCGTATGCAAAACTCAACTGCTGAAATGTAATAAGGAATTATGTTGTTTCTGAGATCGACCTCCATTCATGTGGGGATTGTTAGAAGTTTCGTGTGAATCAAACTCTCAAGTTGGTAATTCACCTTGTCCCACATTAGTGTGGGAACAAAAAGATAGGCTATTTATAAGGTAAAACCTTAATGAACCCTTTGAAGTCTTATGACATGTTTTACCACAAGTCCTACCCCCGCGCGCGCAGGGGTGCAAAAAATGGAACCGGATTTAGTTGAACTCGCGTATGCCCGCACGTCCTGCGGATACGAATGCAGCTCCGAAAACCCGGGCTCGCGTGAGGCAGTTTTGTCACACCCCGATATTTCCACGTATTACCGGTGGGCCCGGTGGGGAGTATCGTGACGTAGTTGATATCATCATAGTCAAACAACACAATTTTAAATGCACAGCGGAAGAAAAAGATAGATTTATTTCAACTGAATAAGATTGTAATATTAAGTATCACAACGTAGTTGAAACGGATCCACAGGCGGATCAAATAAAAAGGAAACATAGTTCATCAGACTTAAAATGCATCCAAGCTTGCGAGACTCTTATTGATGCAAAGGAGAGGCCAGCCTATTTCGAGTAGTACCTGCACTTAACCTTTTTGGGAAAATACGTCAGTTTACACTGGTAAATACAATTAACTGACTCATTTTGAAAAGGTTTAGAAAATTGATTTGAATGCACAAGGCACAAAATTTTTTATAACTTGGGATAATTATTTATTATAAACTTGTAAAAGAATTATATGTTTGTTATACGTTCAGTAGCCCGGATTTGACGCCGAGTTAAAGATTAATAGACATACCACATGATATAGTCCCGCGGCGTGTTATTCCCGAAACCGGCGGTTATACCTTATTATTTATTTATGCACTGTCGGGTGTACGCCTACACCCCGTGCTTAGGTCGTGGCCATTTCGTCCCGTGCTTGGGGTACGGTATATAAAATACCGCTTGGTCGGGCATTGAATTTTTAATTGTATGAAGATTAATTTATTGAAATGTCCCGTTTAAATTGTTTTGTTTGCTTAAAGCCTTTGGGGGGTTAATGACCATGTCCCGGATATCCTTGGCATCATTTTACGAAATGACCACGACCTAAGCACGGGGTGTAGGCGTACACCCGACAGTGCATAAATAAATAATAAGGTATAACCGCCGGTTTCGGGAATAACCCGCCGCGGGACTATATCATGTGGTGTGTCTATTAATCTTTAACTCGGCGTCAAATCCGGGCTACTGAACGTATAACAAACATATAATTCTTTTACAAATTTATATATAAATAATTATCCCAAGTTATAAAATGTTTTGTGCCTTGTGCATTCAAATCAATTTTCTAAACCTTTTCAAAATGAGTCAGTTAGTTGTATTTACCAGTGTAAACTGACGTATTTTCCCAAAAAGGTTAAGTACATGTACTACTCGAAATAGGCTGGCCTCTCCTTTGCATCAATAAGAGTCTCGCAAGCTTGGATGCATTTTAAGTCTGATGAACTATGTTTCCTTTTTATTTGATCTGCCTGTGGATCCGTTTCAACTACATGATACTTAATATTACAATCTTATTCAATTGAAATAAATCTATCTTTTGCTTCCGCTGTGCATTTAAAATTGTGTTGTTTGACTATGATGATATCAACTACGTCACGATACTCCCCACCGGGCCCACCGGTAATACGTGGAAATATCGGGGTGTGACAGGTTGGTATCATAGCCAACACTGAGTGAATTAAACACTAGCCTTTTGTGTTTAATCTCAGTTACATTGTTGCACATTCCTCGATTCTCGAGTCTAGACAAAGAATTTAGGATTTATCCAAATTGGTCTTATTTCTAACTTTGTCTTTTATATTTCCTTGTTGTATCCTTTGTTTGTTTTGACAGGTTGAACAAGATGCCACTAAGAGTGAGAGGAAGAGGCAAGGGGCCACTCGTCACCCCAAATGATCATGAGGCCGGGCCTTCGCACCGGCGAACACCGTCAGATTCCCATAACTGGAGTCCTCAAGATAACTGGAGGACCTATATTGAACCAGCAAGGCGCTCAGTTTTGCTGAGCTCCTCCCCTTCTTTTCAATACTCCTTTGGGCCTCATTCTGAAAATGAGCCCCATAATTCCCACCAATCTTACATTCCTCTCCAGGGCCACAATTCACCTTTTGATGACCCAACAACCTTTTTTCCAGAGCCGGTTCAACCCGGCAAACTACCTTGGAGAACCAGTGGGTTTTAACCCACTAGGACCTGAAGACCATTTCTCTGGCGACCATGCAATGGACATGGACGAGGACACCGATCCCGCAGAGCCACCGTCCGGAACCCCTAACCACCCCATCGAAATTTCAGATGGGTCACCTTTTGTGGGATCACCTTATAATGGTCCCGACAGCTATGAGGAAAGGTTCCGACAGATCGACTGGGTGTTTACTCCCTGTTACCACAACTCACCACAGCAGCAACATCAGCAGGATCCCTCCGAGGATTCTCGTTATGTCGCGGTCACTTCGCCACCACCACCAGTTCAGCAACAGCCTCCGGAGCCACCGAGGCGAAGGAGAACAACCGCACGGATGTCTGTGCGAGGAGGTGTGTGAATCAGCACCCCTCAACCCTCAAGTGGCAGCCGCTACTCGCCACTCCATGAAGAACCGCATATGGGTGGGCCTTCAAACCCCGTCTCGGAAGTAAACTCTGCGCCTGTCGTGCCACCACCGTTGGGCTTTGGTGACCCTATACCTACATACACCGGTGCGACGGCATATAATCCCTTTGAGCAACCGATCCACACCAACTACAACTATGCCGAGGCCGACCCTTACCTGGTAGCAGCGGCAAACTACAATGCCCATCACCCGAAAGGATCCTTTGGGATCCCATATCAAGCTGGATACCTACACTATGGGTTCCCACCTTATGGGTATCATCAACCGCCACCTCCTCAACCTCCGCTATATCAGCAACCCCCGCAGCCGCCAGTGATGTCACTACCGCAGCATCAAGAGATTCTTCAAAGGATAAATGAGGTGCGGGAAGACCGTAGGCAAAACCGAGGAATGTTTAAGGGTCTGGTGAATTTAATCAAGGGGAAAAGCAAAAAGGATCATTAAATCCTTTATTTGTTTATTTGTTTTAGTGTTGTAATCATGTCCCTGCATGGACATTTGTTTCTGTATTCTGCCCCTGCGTGGGCATGTCTTTTTGTATTCTGCCCCTGCGCGGGCATGTCTTTCTGTTAACCCCTGCGTGGGTATGTTATTTCTGTTTAAGCCCCTGCGCGGGCATGTTATTTCAGTAGAAGTCCCGTTTTGGGCAAATCTGTACTTGTTTAAATTTTTGCAGTGGAATGATTTAATTTAAATTTTCATTTTTGTTAAATTATATGCATAAAATATGAAATAAATGAAAATATAACATTCCTTTATATAAGATCTATCATTATAATAAAATGACAAAATCTAAAAAGGACAAGACCTAGCCATGTGTCATCTTAAGACATGGCCAAAATGGTAGTTCCATAATTAGATTCAGATCTTTATTAACATCTCAATCTAGGATTGTTCTGTGTTAAATATTAAAAAGAATCTTAAAGGTAAAACCTAGTCTATATATCGTTGCAGACATGACCAAGATGGTAGAACCTATTCCAAAGATTCCAATCCATGTTAACATTAAAAACATGTTAACACTCGTGACAAAATGTGATTCGATAAAATCGCATGAGTCATCCTTATATTGGATTCTTCCAACTTCTTTTAATTAATTAAAACATCCATTAGGGATATAATGCCTACTGGCTATACTCATTGTCATATAAGACAAAAGACAGTCGTGGTCTTCGACCCCTTGTTAAGAAGAGGTAATGAATTATAATTAAAACCCTCAATACCATGACCCTATAAGATCATGATTAAAAATTTAAAACCGTCCACGTGACTAGGCCTTTTTGCCATTAATATATTTTAATTTTGACTAAGGATTTTTATAATATCCTGAATATATATATGCCTAACAAATTAATCAAAATGGTTTCTTAAATACCATGATTAATAAATCTTCTAGAATAATAAAACTGTTATATACCTCTGAATGAATCAAATCATCATTTTATATAGCAATCAAGCTACATGGCCGGGTCAGACGAAGCCAACAGCCATCGCAGAGATAATCATGACACCTCCAGGGTCAACGTAGCAGGAGCAGAATTACAAGCATTAATAGACAATGCTGTCACACGAGCTTTGGAGAGACAGTTCAATGAATCTAGTGGTACCCATGTAAGGACCCAGTCTGTACCACATACGAAGCCACCCTCAAGGACTCATACTGCTCACAAAAGTGATTCTCATCACTCATCAAACCAGAGGAGTGTTCTTTCTAAGAGAGTCGTGTTAAACCAAGAACCACGTGCTAAAGGTTGCACATATAAATACTGTGTTTCCTGCAAACCCAGGGATTTCACCGGGGAAAAAGGAGCAGTTGATTGCATGTCATGGTTAGACGAGATGGACACGGTGGTAGATATCAGTGGATGCGCTAATAAGGATGTAGTAAAGTTTGTATCCCAGTCGTTCAAAGGTGAGGCACTAGCCTGGTGGAGGTCGTTGATCCAAGCCACTGGGAAAATCCCATTGTACAATCTGTCTTGGGAACAGTTTGTGACATTGATTAAGGAGAATTACTGCCCTCAGCATGAGGTTGAAAAGATTGAAGCTGATTTCTTGTCTTTGGTTATGAAAAACCTAGATTTTCAAGCCTACCTTACGAGCTTCAACATTATGTCAAGACTGGTTCCGTATCTGGTGACTCCGGAACCCAAAAGGATAGCTCGTTTCATTGGGGGTTTGGCCCCAGAAATCAAGGCCAGTGTGAAGGCCTCTAGACCAGCTACTTTTTGGTCTACAGCTGATATATCATTGTCCCTTACTTTGGACGCGGTTAGGCAGAGATCGCTGAGAAACAATGACCACAAGAAGAGTTCTGGAACGAAAAAGGATGGTCATCAGTCGGGCGATAAACCCAAGTGTAAAATCTGTAAGAAGCACCATTTCGGGAAATGTAGATCTGAATCAAAATCCCAGTCACAGCCAAGAGTTTGTGGGATTTGTAAATCTTCTGAGCACAAGACCTTAGACTGTAAGAAAATCAAGGATGCTACGTGCTATAACTGCAATGAAAAAGGGCATATCAAGTTCAACTGCCCAAAGTTTGCTAAGAAAGCTGAGGAAGGGAAAAAGGCCAATGCTAGGGTCTTCCAGATGAACGCACATGAGGCGATCCAGAATGACAACGTCATAACAGGTACCTTCCTTATTAATGATGTTTATGCAAGGGTGTTATTTGATTCTGGAGCAGATAAGTCATTTGTTGATGATAAGTTTTGTAAGTTGTTAAACCTACCTGTTAGAACCCTAAGCGTAAAAGATGAGGTTGAATTAGCAGATGGCACCATAGAAACCGCATCAACCGTGTTAGATGGAGGTTTCATATCCATTAGGAACCACTCTTTTCCATTGTCCATACTTTCTTTGAAGTTAGCCGGTTTTGATATAGTTATAGGCATGGATTGGTTATCCCACAATCAAGCTCGGATTGTGTGCAACAGGAAGCAAGTGGTAGTCAAGACTCTGTCTGGTGAGTCACTTACCATTCAGGGAGATACCCAGTATGGACTGCCTGAGCAATTATCTATGCTCAAGGCATCTAGGTGTTTGAAGAAGGGTTGTGTCATTTATATGACACAAGTAACTATTGATGAGCTGAAGCCTAAGATTGAAGATATTCCCGTCATTTCTGAGTACCCATAAGTTTTCCCTGAAGAACTACCTGGTTTGCCACCAGATAGGCAAGTAGAATTCAGAATTGACATTATTCCAGGAGCAGCACCTGTTGCAAGGGCACCTTATAGGTTGGCACCAACAGAGATGAAAGAGTTAAAGACTCAGCTAGATGATTTGTTGGCAAAAGGTTTCATTAGACCTAGCTCGTCTCCATGGGGAGCACCAATCCTGTTTGTGAAGAAGAAGGATGGTTTGATGCATCTATGCATCGATTATTGCAAGCTCAACAAGGTTACTATCAAGAATAGATATCCATTACCCAGGATTGACGATATGTTCGATCAACTTCAAGGGGCGAGTTATTTCTCCAAAATCGACTTGAGATCAGGCTACCATCAACTGAAGGTTAAAGATGAAGATGTACATAAGACTGCATTTAGGACTCGTTATGGTCATTACGAGTTCCTAGTGATGCCTTTTGGGCTCACTAATGCACCAGCGGCGTTCATGGATCTCATGAATCGCGTCTGCAAGCCTTACTTAGATAAATTTTTCATCGTCTTCATCGATGACATTCTCATTTATTCAAAGAATCAAGCTGACCATGAGAAGCATGTTCGTTGTATTCTGAAACTGCTTCATTAAGAAAAGCTCTATGCCAAATTTTCAAAATGTGAATTCTGGCTTCGTGAAGTCCAATTTCTTGGACATGTTGTTAGTAAGCGTGGTATCCAAGTAGATCCCGCTAAAGTAGAAGCTGTCATGAATTGGCAAGAGCCAAAGACGTCTACTGATATTCGTAGCTTTCTAGGTTTAGCAGGATACTACAGGCGATTTATTGAAAACTTCTCAAGGATTGCAGCACCCCTAACTTCATTAAACCGTAAGAATATTAAGTTTGATTTTTGAAGCAGAAGTTGAGCAACGCTCCAGTACTGACGTTGCCAGATGGAATTGATGAATTTGTGGTATATTGTGATGCATCGCACACATGTATGGGATGTGTGCTTATGCAGAAAGGCAAAGTTATTGCCTATGCTTCTCGATAGTTAAAAGTGCATGAGAAGAATTACACCACCCATGACTTGGAGTTGGGTGTCGTGGTATTTGCACTAAAACTGTGGAGGCATTATTTGTATGGAACCAAGTGCGTGATCTATTCAGATCACAAGAGCCTTCAACATCTGTTCAACCAGAAGGATTTGAACATGAGGCAGCGATGTTGGATGGAAACCTTGAATGATTATGATTGTGAGATAAGATACCATCCCGGCAAGGCAAATGTGGTTGTCGATGCCTTAAGTAGAAAGGAAAGGGTGAAGCCCATAAGAATCAATGCCAAGAGCATTGAATTAAAGAATAGTTTGAATGAAAGAGTGTTAGCTGCACAGAAAGAAGTTGTATTAGAAGCTAACTACCCGGATGAGAAGCTAGGAGTAACTGCTGAACAGTTATCCTATGGCAAAGACGGAATCCTGAGATTAAATGGACGAATATGGGTTCCAATTTATGGAGGACTTAGGGATGTGATCCTCCAGGAAGCCCACAGTTCTAAGTACTCCGTTCATCCTGGAGCTGACAAGATATACCAGGATCTGAAAGCGAACTATTGGTGGATAGGCTTGAAGAAGTCTATAGCTACCTATGTAGCCAAATGTTTGACGTGCGCTCAAGTCAAAGCTGAACATCAGAAGCTGTCAGGTTTGCAAGAACAGCCTGAACTTCCCACCTGGAAGTGGGAGATGGTGACGATGGACTTCATCACCAAGTTGCCAAAGACTAAGAAAGGAAATGATACTATATGGGTGATAGTAGATAGACTGGCTAAGTTAGCACATTCCTACCCATTAAGGAGACCTATAGCTCCGACATGTTAGCCCAATTATACGTAGATAAGATTGTATCTCTGCATGGCGTACCAGTATCTATTATCTCTGACAGAGATACTAGATACACATCACATTTTTGGAAAAGTTTCCAACAATCTTTGGGCACGCGTTTAAATTTTAGTACGGCTTACCATCCACAGACGGATGGGCAGAGTGAGCGTACCATCCAAACTTTGGAAGACATGCTTCGTGCATGTGTGATTGACTTAGGTGGTAGTTGGGATAACCACCTGCCATTGATCGAGTTCTCCTATAACAATAGCTACCATACAAGCATTCAGGCTGCGTCTTTTGAGGCATTATATGGTAGGAAATGCAGGACGCCTATTTGTTGGGCAGAAGTAGGAGAAGCTCAGTTATCAGGACCTGATATAGTCCTTGAAACAACGGACAAGATTTTCCAAATTCGTGACCGCCTGAAAGCTGCCAGAGATAGGCAGAAAAGCTACGCAGACTTAAGGCGTAAACCTCTAAAGTTCGAGGTTGGTGACAAAGTATTGCTTAAAGTATCACCCTGGAAGGGAGTGATGCGATTTGGTAAGAAAGGCAAATTAACCCAAGGTATATAGGACCATTCGAGATCATCGAATGTGTCAGATCAGTGGCTTATAAGTTAAACTTGCCTGAAGAGCTCAGTGGTATCCATAATGTGTTTCACATCTGCAATCTGAAGAAATGTCTAGCTGATGAATCGCTAGTCATACCACATACGGATGTGTATATAGACGAGAGCTTAAAGTTTGTTGAAAAACCCTTGTCGATCGAGGATCGACAGGTCAAGAAGCTTCGAAGGAAGCATGTGCCAATTGTAAAGGTTAAATGGGATGCCCGTAGAGGTCCCGAGTACACGTGGGAGGTAGAATTCACAATGAAAGAAAAATACCCTCATTTGTTTCAGTAAATCTCGAGGTCGAGATTTCTTTTAAGGGGGTGAGGATGTAACACCTCGAAAATTATGTCCAATAATGTATCGATACGTGTCATGAGCTTTAAACGTGTAAAAGATTTCTTTAGAGGGACTAAAGTTGACAAACAGAGAAAGTATGTGAATAAAAAGGGTTAAAAGTGTCAACAATGGATAAATATATTTTACAATAACCCTACACGATGTTTATACTCTTAAACGGATGAATCATGGATCAGACGAAGCTAATTGTGAGAGAAAGTGGGAAATTACAAACTACAGGGGTTAAATGTGTCAGCATGTTTAAAGTATACCTCTAAGTGACCTTTTAGCAAACCCTAAGCTTTGTAATGATTAATTATACTCACTAGAATAAGTGGTAAAAATTTCACAAGGTTTCGATAAAGTATGAGAAAGTTATGACAACATTCGTATACGAGGGGTTAAAAGCATCAACGTTGAAATCTAAGGCCTTATGGGTGATCACAAAGTTAACCGAGGACTTAACGATGTTTGTATATGTCTTGGAGCCCTTAAAAGTAAGGTTAGAGGGCCAAAAGTGCAAGAAATAAACTCAAAACCACGTTTAAAAGGACCAGGGGCTGAATTGCAATTTATGAAACTTGTTTGGCAGGTTCTGGAAACCCACTCGGGCCGCGTAAGACTTGGGGAGACCCTTACGCGGGCCGCCTGAACACCCCAGCAACAGAAAACTCATGGCAGCTGCCGGTTCAGGTCTGTAACCGACTTAAAAGGCTTGTTTTCTTATACCAGGGACTCCTCCAATGGTTTAACATGCAATAGGGGCACTTGTACTGATCTCATAACACTTGTAGACCTCCATGGCATGATCCTAAGTGATCAAAATGAGTATATAAGGAGCTTCAAGGTTGCAACATTGAGCACATTCATTTGCAAACCTTCACAAGTTTATTTCTGGAGCTCTCTGATCAGCAACCAAGTTTTCTTAGGCTTCCTAGTCGTGCTTAGGACCCTTGTAAGTGTCCTTAACATTTCTTAATTCAGTTTTGCCTAGTTAATTAGCTTAAAGTCAAACTGTCATAATTAAGGTTTGACTTCGAGATTAATCAATAATTGTCCAGTCAAATCTCGAATTAAAAATACCTATGAGTTGGTAATTATGTGGGTAATAAACCCTTAAAAGGGCACCCTCTGATTCCCACTCTAACTAGGTCAATTGTCGGGCCAAAGTTAATCTTAAAGTCAACAGAAAGCTTATTTTCAAATTAACACATAATTAGAAATGTAGGAGCCATGCAACCATGCAACCTGTTTTATCATTAATATAACTTGGTAATTAATGTAAGAACATGTCTAAACATGTTCAACCCGACAATTTTCAGTTTAGGCTCGGTTCGGAACCGAAAGTCGCATAATTTGACTTCTGCTTTGACTTTCAGTTCTGACCCGTTTTGAGCATAGTTTAGAAATGCCTTAGAGCTTTATTTGGACCAGGTTTCATGTTAGTATAACCCGCTGTGATTATACAACTTGGTTCATTAGTTATCCGATTCATATGCATGATTCTGTTAAATGCTTAAATGTTGACTATTATGCCCATATGACCTTAAAATGTGATTTTTGAAAATGTAAAAGAATAGAAACCTTAGTTACTAAATTATAAACTTGTCCCTAAAATTTGACATCAGTTTGAGGTCTAGATTAGGAGTTATGCTCATTAGCGTAAATGAAAAGCTTTTTATTAATTAAACAGCGTAATTAGCATATAGCCTATCTAAACCCAATTTTTAATACCAAACTTTTTACCTACTGATATAAAATAATATTTTGGGATTTTTGAAGACTTTTATTAAATTTTAGACTGAGCATAGAGTTCTAAGCTTGATTCGGTAATTGCCGGTTTTGCCCTTTTGGGCTATAAAATGAGTTTTACAAATCATTTTGATTCCAAACCTTTTGCTACTGATTTTATAGTATAAATAAAATATTTTGAGCCTTCTAGAATAATAAAAATATCAACTTTCCTTTAAAAACCCGGAAATAGCTCAAAATCGCCTTTTTAAGCATTTTTAACGCATAGTATGTATCAAAACTATTTTAAACATATAAGGTTTGATGCCTACTGATATTTTCAGTAAATTTTTATATTTTAACAGTAAGAAAAAGTTTTAAACTCAGATTTTCAGTTTTGACCTTTTAAGCCTATGTGAAATTACCAAAATGCCCCTAAGGTGCATAGTTTGGTTATAAATGATAAATTTCACATATATGTAATACCCTACTGTTATAACTTATTAAATTAAGTATTTTTTCTGATTATATCAGACCTGTAACTCAGATTATTATTTAAACTCTTTTATAACCTTTTAAATGACCAAAATGCCCCTACGAGGCATGGTTTGAGTTTAAATTCGTTCCGGGAATAATAGAAGATATATTACTGATGTCACAACATATTTAAGACATATTAACTTAGGAAACCTGTATATGACTCTTTTGGTTACCCGTTGTTGGATCTGAGTTTCTTTTTTATTGTATTTTCGTTTGAAATTAAGATGGAGATGAAAGAGTTGTGCAGCGGAATTAAGATGAAAACAAACTTTGCATACAATCAAACAGGAGTAATACTTTTAATCAAACATCTTTACACAATGAACCGAATGATTGAATTTGTTTCAACAACGATTACAATGATTGATGTAAGAATGCAAACTCCCCCTCAGCCAGAGCTCAGTAGTTTGTTCGTGCAAAGAAGACGATGTGGTGAAAGAGCTGATAGAACAGTACCAAGTACTGAACTATTTATAGGCACTTGCAAACCACTGAGCATCTTTAGCTGACGTCACCATGAAAGTGACATCTAACCTCCTAACAAACTCTAACCTCTGATCTATAAACACTGATGTACTAACTACTGCTATTACATTGTATTACATAAAAGACACTTAAACATCTGCTGCATACTTCCACTGCTGTGACCCCAGCAGTGCTTGTCCGGATCAGCAGTACTTGACTCAAGGCAGTAGATTGAGTCAGCAGAGCTTTGGTCTTCCATCAGTCTTTGACATTGGTCAGTAGATGCAAAGCAGCAGTTGTAGGTCAGCACTTAGTAAGATCAGCAGATAGGAGGTCAGTTGATACAAGACCACTTTCAAGGGGAGAGATTTGCATGAACTAATCTGTAAACGTCTGCTTATTCTGGATCCACTGCTCTGATCCAGTTTTGGCTTTAATTATCTGTTCCTCTGATAGGGTTCAATCCCAACAATCTCCCCCTGGAACAGATAATGCCAAAACTCTTCATTATTTGTGGAAATCTTTATTGCCTCATCAACAGTTCCCTTATCTGACCTTTAAATTGTAATTCAAAGTCTAGGGCATCTGTATCTTCATCATCCCTGCTAAGTGGAAGATCAAGGAGATCCTGCAAATCTTCAAGACTCAGACCAAGAGCTTGTTCCCTTGATATTTTCTCCACTACTCCACCAGACCTGAGCAAAGTCAATACGCAGGTCTGTTTGTCAGTTTCCCACTTTTGTATTTTTGAGTCTGGTGGGTTTCTTGGGAGATGTTTATTTGCAGAAGTATTTGGTGAG
>JARYGA010007262.1:0-22690 GCA_030545235.1 Helianthus tuberosus | reverse complement strand
TAGGGAATTAGGTTATTAGTAATGCTTTGACCTAGTCTATAACCTTCTTAGGACCCTAACGCGAGTTTACTTGTGTTTAGTCATAAAACAATACCGTCACCTATCCTTAGGCGACGACCACAACAAGAACATAAATTTCAAAACCGCTTTGAAAACTAATCATCTGTTCTAGGATGATTGATTACTAGGTTTTGAATCCTCTATTGTAAGGTTTTGAACCCCTTTGAGTTTTCAAAATCTCGTCAAGGTTTTGGGTTTTAAATAATGTGAACACGTGCAAACTGGAAGGGTGAATGCCTGTATTATGGGTTTTCTGTCTAGGCAAGCACTTCGTATATATCTCATCAGACGCGAGACCAGTTGTGCTTACCTGGGAATTCTTGGGATGAGTGTTCACTTATAGGCGAGCATGTCTTCGCGATACATTATTTTTGACCTATTTACTTTGATTAATCACCGGGGTCGTTTGTTGCTTTGTAGTAACAAACAAATGACCACTATCCTTGCTTTCATCAGATTTGTTCATCTCATTCTTTTCATCTAATTCTCTCACTCGTTTCATTTCATGTTTCCCCTTTTAGAATGCCTCCACGACGCGAAAATCCGGTATCTATTGAAGATCTGGCAGCTGTCATTACACAGCAAATAACTGCTGCAATCCCGAACATCGTTGCCCAATGTAACCAAGCCCTCAACAACAAAAATGCCCCTTGCAACTTCAAGACGTTCAACTCGGCTAAGCCATCAAAGTTTTATGGGTCTCAAGGAGCGACTGCACTTCTGCAATGGTTTGAAAGTCTAGAGAGCACCTTCAGACATGTTCAATGTCCAAATGAGCGAAAGGTAGATTTCGCATCTAGTGTCTTTGAGAAACGAGCTTTGACATGGTGGAACGGTGTGGTGAGAGATAGGGGTGCCGAAGTGGCACTGGCTCAAACGTGGGAAGAACTTCGAGCACTGATGATGAAGGAATTCTGTCCTCGTCACGAGATCAGGGCCTTGGAAAGGGAATTCGACGATCTTAGGCAAGACAGCGGTGAACATCGAGCATACACTGATCGATATGAGGAGCTGAGCCTGTTGTGTCCTACCATGGTTACGCGTTTGGATAAGGCGATCGAAAAATACATTGATGGTCTCCCTGACTCAGTTCAGGACATTGTTACTGGTAGTAACCCCACTACGGTTAGGCAGGCCATTGAGCTAGCTGCAACCTTGACTGAATCTCAGATCAGGAAACGTAAGCTTTTCCGAAAGGGTGACAAGAAACCGGTCGAGGAATCGAAACCAATCGAGGAATCAAAGACCATGGATGTACAGACTGGGTCCCCTAAGGAGTCAAAGAAGCGAAAGGCTTCTCAGAACTTCGCCATGGTTACTCACAATGATCAAGCCGTCCCCAACCAACCGGCTCAACCCCCTGCTAGGAAGCCATACAATGGAACTTCACCCTTGTGCAACCAATGTAACCTTCATCATCATGCTATAGTGAAGTGCCGTGAATGCCAAATTTGTGGACTTAAAGGTCATACAGCAAAAGTTTGCCGAGCTGCAGTTGCACCAAATCAAGTTGGCAACAATCCTGCTCAAGCTCGCTTTCCACCAGGTTCTTGCTACAAATGTGGCGAGATGGGTCATTTCCGAAGAAATTGCCCAAAGCTTGCTAATGCAAATCCAGCACAGGGATGAGCATCTGAGTGACTAGAAGACAACATCGTTTAGAAATAATCATGTCTTATGTATTATTTTCTTTTGTTGTCAAGGTCCATGAAACAGTTGTTATCATTGTTTATAAATAAATCTTTTATTTACATTGCAATGTATTTATGTGGTTGTATGTATAAACAACATATCCCTTACAATACCGACAATTAAGGAATCGTATTCCTTGAAAAGCAAACTACCCCCAAATAATTTTTCTATTTTATGATCTCTTGCGTTTTCCACGAAATTCCTAAGTACCCGTTTCTTCCAAGGAAACGAAGTACAAGGCGCAAGTTACAACACTGGACGAATACCAAAGGTACCACTATAAATCCTTAATAGGGTACCTAAGGGTATTTCCGTAAATCCTAAAAATGTTGTGTTCTTTAATTCGAATATTACGTTTCTTTGAAAACAAAATTGAATTTTTGGGAGATCTTCCTATCTTTTCAGATAGATCCCAGAGGAGATTGAAGTCCATCGACTGGTTTCCATATCCATTTTCAATCGATAATAAGTTAATAGCAATCAAGTTAAACAACTATGTGATTATGTGCTTATGTGTTTCCTTTTATGTTCTTGTGTAATCCAAGTTTTGTTATCCAACTCCTCGTAGAATCTTCCATATCTTCGTATAAGGGATTCATAGTAGGATATCCAAAGGTACTATATTAAATCCTCAATGGGCTTTTACGTAATAGTAAAGCCCCTTGGATTATATTGTACTATTCCATAATTAGACCCTTGAGTGGTCTAGTTAAACAGATTGATCCAAAAATCTGGTTAGGAATATGTTAGGATCGGAGGCTCTCATGATTGTGTTTGTTTGTATGTTTAGAATGATTTGTAAACATGAAAACATGTAAAGTGCAGCGGAAATGAAAACAAACTTTGTAAACACAATCAAATGGAGAAAATAGTTTGATAAACAATTGCTTCTCATAGAGTCAAAAGATTTACAAATCAAAGCAAAAGATTACAGATATGCTTACAAACTAAACTCCCCCTCAGCCTAATGCCCCAAGGTTGGTTGCACACAAGATGAAAGGATTAGACATGAGGAGAAGAACTCGCTCAGTCAATCAAATGTAACAGTACAGGGTACAGTTACATTTATAGGCAAACCAAACCACTGAGGTAGCTCAGCTGACGTCACCATGAAAGCGACGTCTAACAACCTAACAACCTGTAGACACTGTCCTTATACAAACTACTGATGTCTAACAACTGATTTTAAATAAAATACAAAACATGAGGAAACAACTGCTTCACATTCCACTGTTGTAGCCTAAGCACTGATGCTCAACAACAACATCAGTGCTTTCTTCAAAGGTGATCAGTCCTTGAATGAGCAGTGTTTGTGTCTTCAGCAGCACTTAAGAAACAGCAGTAGATAGAGCGACAGAGTTTGTCTTCAGCAGTCTTTAGGATTACATCAGCGTTTGGATCATCAGTTGTTCTTTTGAGCTGTACTTAGGGTTCATCAGCTGATAGATAACCACTGTCAAGGGGAAAGCTAAGTGTAAACTACTGCTTATTGTGAATCCACTGTTGTGACCTGGTTTTGGCTTTACATTATCTGTTCCTCTGGTAGGGTTCAATCCCAACAATCTCCCCCTGGAACAGATAATGCCAAAACTCTTCATTATTTGTGGAAGACTTTATTGCCTCATCAACAGTTCCCTTATCTGACCTTTAAATTGTAATTCGAAGTCTAGGGCATCTGTATCTTCATCATCCCTGCTAAGTGGAAGATCAAGGAGATCCTGTAAATCTTCAAGACTCAGGCCAAGAGCTTGTTCCCTTGATATTTTCTCCACTTCTCCACCAGACCTGAGCAAAGTCAATACGCAGGTCTGTTTGTCAGTTTCCCACTTTTGTATTTTTGAGCCTGGTGGGTTTCTTGGGAGATGTTTATTTGCAGAGGTATTTGGTGAGGCTGGCCTATTCATGACTGGCTGAGCAGTACTTGCAGATTGTTCCAATTCAAGATCTTCTTTTATCATTAATTCAAGGCCTGCTTTTACAATAGCATTTCCAGCTTTGAGATCTTGAATGGTTTCAGCACTTGACTGGTTTTGGCTCCTTCTTTTGTAGATGGCAGCACCAGCTGGAGCAGTGGTTCTTTTAATTTGCAGCTTTGGTGGTCTTTTTGAGACCTCTGCTTTGGAGTAGTCAGGCTTTTGTGGAACTCTTGGATCTTTCTTTCTAAGTTCCTCTAAACTTTTATAGGTTGCCCTGACTCTATCTTCTCCCCACTTTGACACTGAATTCTTTGACCCATAATCAGCTGCAATCAGCTCCTCTTTCATTCTCCTCAACTCTAACATCTTCTCGGCTTCAAATTGTTTAAACTTCTCAGGAGGAGTCTGCTTGACCTTATTTTTGATCATGTCTTGAATCCTGGCTGCTTCTTTTTCAAGCTCAGGAATGGTCTAGTTCTTGTACATGTGTTTCTCCCCCTTGTATTTCTTGTAGGTCATGATATTTTCAATGTAGTCTTTTCTCAGGGACTCATCTGCCCTTTCTGAAATTTGCTGACATACATTTTTAGCAAATCGCTCCATAGTATTGACCTGTGAAAGTAAAAACTGATAGTTTTGTTGAAATTCTCTATCAGATTTCCCTTTTCTGTTTTTGATTGCAATATCCTCTGCTTGTTTGGCCTTGAGTTTCAAGTATTCTTCGATATTGTTAGGCCTGAGATATCCTGCAATTGATGGCAAACTCCTTTTGGCTGGGTCATCCTCATAATAAAATGATTTTATTTCTTCCCTAACTGCAATGAGTTCTAGAGGAAATGTGACACCAGCAGGAGGTAGTGGTTTTAAAATTTGAGCTGAAGAGAGAGGTATGGGTTTTGGAATAGTGACAAGTGACAGGGATTTTGAAGATGGTGGCGGTGAAGTGTCATCATCTTTGAGAATTAGCCTTCTCCTCTTTGTTTGAGGAGGGGCTGATGATGTTTTGGATGGAACAGTGGTGGTGGATGTAGTGACAGTGGTTTGTGATTGACTAACAGTTGTTGAAGCAACTGGTGTTTCAACCACTGTTGCCATTACAACAGATGTTATAACATCTGTTGTCTTCTGCTGTTTATCAGCAGGTGAAATTGGTGGTGGGATTGTTTCTGGTGGTGACAGTGGTGGTGATGAAGTAGTGGTGTGTGTTGAGGTGGTGTGTGTTGAAGTAAGAACAGATGTTGAAACCACTGAAGTACCAGCAGTAGTTGATACAGCAGGAGTTACAACAGCTGTTTGGGTGGAGGTTTGATGCTGATGGCTTTTGGATGGTGGTTTTGGAGGCTTTGGAAATCTGGATGGGATGGACTTAGGTTTCCTTTTTGTCTTTGGATTTTTGGAATCCTTTGATCCAGAACAACCTTGCTCATACAGTTCCATGAAAGCTCTTTTCTCCTCATTCCATCTTGAGATATCCTTTGCCATTCTATCTCTTTTAACACTTGCTACTCCTTCATCAAGTGCTTCTTGAGTTGCATCAACCTTTTTACTACCATCTGGCACAGGAATTTTTCTGGTCATAGCATCCTTTTCAGGTTCAATGTAAAGACCATCATCTATTCCTTTCTTTTTCCACTCCTGAATTTTCTCCCCCTTTTTGGCATTATCGTCTGGGAGTTGATCAATGAAAAGTACTGTTAGAGGAGCAGTGCCAGTGGTGTGCAGGATCTGAGTTTTGAGAGCCTTTAGATCAGCCTGCGTGTTTTTGAACCTTGACTCCATTGCATTTCTTAGCTGTTGAACATGTTTTTCATGTTGCTGATCTGCTAGTTTTGCTTGTTGATGGAGAAAAGATTGAAATAAATTCCAGAGCTCATTTGTAGCAGGTGCCTGTTGTGGAGCAGATGTTTGAGGTGGAACAGCAGTGGATTGCATCTTTTGAGTTTTCAACACCTGCTGTAGCATGTTTTTAAGATCTGCAACAGATGTATCCAACTTTTCAATTCGTTCCGTCAGATCCTGATATTTTAAATCATCACCTAATTTAATGGGATCATCTGATTTTCCACTAGCAGTGGTTTTATCAGTGGTTGAGGTAGGGAGTGTACTCCAAACATTAACCACTGATGCCCCTTTTTCTTGGTACTGGGGTCTTCTTCCTTCAACACTTGACAACCTTTTGATGTTGCCAGTAGGATAAATAAATCCACTGGTGGTTGGCAGAGGTGCTATAAAAGGAATTGCCTCCAAGGAAGTCTTATTAGTGTAACCACTGTCCAACTGTAAACCAATGGGTTCAACAGTTGTAGTGGCTGCTTCACTTGGACTACCACCAAGAGTTACTTGTAACTCAAGGGGTCTAACCTCCTCAGGTTGTGTTGGTGGGTTAGCAAAGATTGATACATCAGACCCAGTCAGTTGTTGAGGTATATTCTCATTGATAGGTGATTGAGAAGGACTGGTTAATGCCTGGTTCAAATCAATTGCATCCAACAGCAGTTTAGTTGGTGGGGGGAATTGTGGATGTGAAGGGTGGTGTAGAAAGTGGATTTACCCCGGGTACAGAGCTGTGGATGATAGAAACGAGTGTTTCCAGAGCATCATGATGTGGAGACCCTATTTGTACAACCTGTTCTTTTTGTGAAGAAGCAGGAGGAGTTGCGGTTATGGGTTGAGATATTTGTACCAACTGCTGTGAGGAAGTAGCAGCAGTGGTTTCTTGTGACTTTTGTGTTGTCACTGGTAGAAGCTCTGGTATCTCATCCTCCAGAGATGCCTTTTTGATGGTTTTGGGGGGGGTTTTTGTGTTTTTCTTTTTGTTGGCTTTTTGGTGATTTTAGGTGTGGGTTTCAAAACAGTTGTGCTGCTGCTTTGATCACCTTGAGCAGTAGGCTCAGCAGCAGATACCTGAGGAGCAGTTGTAACTGCTAAAATCTGCTCAGGTACCTCTGCTTGTGTTTTGCAAGGAGTTAACATTCGTGTAAAAGTTTCAGCAGTTAAGCTTTTTATTTGCAAAGACTCACCTTGTTTTATTGCAGCAGCATCCTTCTTTCCAAGTTTCTTTTCAAAATAGTAACTTAAAAATCTTGGAAAAAGTAGGAATGCTTTTGTTTCAACATTGTTAACCAAATCATTAAAAATCACCTGAGAATAGTTAAAATTTTCTTCTTGAAGAATTGCAAATCCCAGTTTTTGAATTTTTAATGGTATTTCATTGAAAGCAGTGGTTTTGTTTGAAACACACATTAGGAGGGTGTGAAATAGAAATCGTGGTGCAGATGGGAAGTAACCTTTTTCTAAGGTGTCCTTTTTGACCTCTGTATTATACCCTCTTTCCAGAAAATCATTTTTTAACTCATTTTTGGGGAAAGTAATTTTACCTTCCTGATCGTTGAGTTGAAAGATCTCTGAAATTGATTATGGTGTGATCTTGACTTCTTTTCCCTTTAGAGTAGAGTTAATGGCTATGACAGTGCCACCTTGTTTGTCAAGGGTTGCATTCTTCCAAAACTCTCTTTGGGTCGCCAAGTATATTGGTGCATCTGCTGTAAGCAAAGTTTTATACTTTGAAGCAGTCATGATATCAATGATGGAGTCGAAATCCCTTGTGGAACCGGGTTTTATGAGAAGACCCAGAAGATTGTGAGACGGTTTGTATGGTATTTCGATGATTGTAGCCTTTTGGGAGGCATCTTTTGATGATGATTTGGAAGTGGGTTTTGAGGATGACTTCGATTTTGTCATTTTGGAGATGATAATCGAAGAAATATTTGAAGGAATTTGAAGAAAAACTGCTTTGAGAAGAGAATTTTTGGAGAATTCAATTCGACAGTAAAACCCTGTTTTGGTGTGAAGTGGGGGTTTTGTGGAAAAAGATGAATGCTGACGTGGCAGCGGTTACAAAAGGACTGACCACATAGTACTGCCCACATGCCAACCCCTGATGCAATGAAGGACAGTACTTTATGAAAGCTACTGATGAAGGCAGTGGTTACAACGGTAAAATGGAAACAGTGGATGATTTTCACTATCAGTGGATAGCATATCAGTGGATAAGACACTGATTTTGAACATCAGTGCTTTTCAAGAAAATGAGGGATCAGTGGTTAACTTTCAGCAGTGGACAGTGTTTAGAGATCAGATATTTGAACAAAACAGTGGTTAGGGTAAATGGTACAATTCTGAAGGACAGGTGTTTCAGCAACAGTTTTGAAGATTTTCATTCAAGGTTTTGCCACATGTCAATTTTGAAAGACAGTGGTTTAGTACCCCAGATGATGAGAACTTTTTGCTAAGGCAACTCATTTTCGTTTAATATTCAATTAAAACATGAGTACCCTAGAAATTCAAGCAAATTAGCAACCAACATTTGATGAAAATTTAGGAGCAAACCTGAGTATGACATGATCTTAACATATATACCATTTCCTTTTGACCCATTTATGAGGACACTAATACCATCAAAAATAAGGTATTACATCCTGACAGGAACAGAAACTATTGCCAACAAAAACAAGCAAAAGTTCCAAATATATTATTCCAAAAAAAATGAACAATATATCCTGATTATTCAAGAAAATCCTTTGAAAAAAAATGGTTAAAGGATTTTATGAGAACAGTATCAAAAGGATCTGGTGAATTTTCAAAAGAAAACATAATCATATCATTCTCAAATTTTATGAAAATGGTCAGTGGTTTGACAGCAGTGATAGAATATTTTGACAACATTTTGACCACTGTTTTAGTACCATTTTCTTTGTTAGTTAATTGCAACCATGAGGATTCATGGATAAATTTTTGAACATTTATCTCATCCTCTTTGGAGTTCATTCATGAGAAACAAAACCTTTTCCTGAAAAGATGAATGCACATAGTTGCTTAATGACCATTATTACCCTAAATTTTGACTCATAAGTGTTTTATGTTTATACTCTTTTCTTTTGACTTCAAAAGTTTTAGGATAAACACACTTTTGAGTTTTTGTGAATTTTAGTCCAAAATCATTTTGCAGTAATGTTTTGAGAGACTTGGTCATGTTTTCATAACTTTTTCAACCAATCTCACACTACATATGATACGGACTCTGTTGACCCTTGATTTTCTTAATGTATTATAACAGAGTTGATTTGTTCCTTTTGAGGATCTCAACCTGTTTTCAACACATAAGATCTGAATGACTAAAGTCTTAATTCCCTCTTTTTGAGTTAACAAGACATCAATGTTTTTATGAACATATGTTTTGTTAATCTGAGGTTCAGACTTTAGTAATTATGGAAAACATCACAAATTACACAACAACAATTGAGATCAATTTAGAAAATAGAAATGATCTCATAGTTTAACAGATATAGTTTCAGATCTAGAAACCATGAGTGTATTATGCATGAATTCACTTGTTGTGTGAAATTTGTGTGTCATATGACATCTTGGTTGATTTACAGAGTTTTTGAACAACCATTCTGAACATGATTTACTCGATACTCTGTTTTTCAACTAAATACAACCAACCTTAGTATCAATGAATTTTGAGCCGAACTGTTATGTCAAGTTGACTGTTAAATCAAAATTGACTGTCCAGGCTCTGATACCAATTGTTAGGATCGGAGGCTCTCATGATTGTGTTTGTTTGTATGTTTAGAATGATTTGTAAACATGAAAACATGTAAAGTGCAGCGGAAATGAAAACAAACTTTGTAAACACAATCAAATGGAGAAAATAGTTTGATAAACAATTGCTTCTCATGGAGTCAAAAGATTTACAAATCAAAGCAAAAGATTACAGATATGCTTACAAACTAAACTCCCCCTCAGCCTGATGCCCCAAGGTTGGTTGCACACAAGATGAAAGGATTAGACATGAGGAGAAGAACTCGCTCAGTCAATCAAATGTAACAGTACAGTTACATTTATAGGCAAACCAAACCACTGAGCTGACGTCACCATGAAAGCGACGTCTAACAACCTAACAACCTGTAGACACTGTCCTTATACAAACTACTGATGTCTAACAACTGATTTTAAATAAAATACAAAACATGAGGAAACAACTGCTTCACATTCCACTGTTGTAGCCTAAGCACTGATGCTCAACAACAACATCAGTGCTTTCTTCAAAGGTGATCAGTCCTTGAATGAGCAGTGTTTGTGTCTTCAGCAGCACTTAAGAAACAGCAGTAGATAGAGCGACAGAGTTTGTCTTCAGCAGTCTTTAGGATTACATCAGCGTTTGGATCATCAGTTGTTCTTTTGAGCAGTACTTAGGGTTCATCAGCTGATAGATAACCACTGTCAAGGGGAAAGCTAAGTGTAAACTACTGCTTATTGTGAATCCACTGTTGTGACCTGGTTTTGGCTTTACATTATCTGTTCCTCTGGTAGGGTTCAATCCCAACAGAATATCAGGTGATGATATAGCTAAAAGGACTCCTTGGTGGCCTAATTAAAAGGATCATTTGTCGATCTAATTAAAAGGACCCTATGGTAGTCTAGTCACACTCATCACAGGTTTGATTTTCCTCCCCTTCACATTACAAAACAAATTGTGTGGACTGTGCTAGGAATTGCGTAATTATGGATGCATACATAATTATGAAATTCAGTGCACAGAAACCACAGCAAGTTTGGTCGTGTGTCTAGAAACGACTCATTCCGTGCATTTTCATTTCTGAAGAAATTGTGGAAAATGACTCATTCCGTTCATTTTCGTTTCTGAAGAAATCGTGGAAAATGACTCGTTCCGTTCATTTTCGTTTCCGAAGAAATCGTGGAAAATGACTCGTTCCGTTCATTTTCGTTTCTGAAGAAGTTGTGGAAAATGACTCGTTCCATTCATTTTCGTTTCTGAAGAAGTTGTGGAAAATGACTCGTTCCATTCATTTTCGTTTCTGAAGAGGTTGTGGAAAATGACTCGTTCCGTTCATTTTCGTTTCTGAAGATGTTGTGGAAAATGACTCCTGCCGTTCTTTTTCATTTCTGAAGAATGCCTGTTGAAAATAACTCCGTTCATTTTTCATTTCTGAAAAATGTCCGTTAAAGAGAAATAACAGGATTATGCCTTGCTTATCTTTGATTGTTACTTAACACTAAGCCACAGATAGACTCCTACGAATTAATTTCGGGACGAAATTTCCTAAAGTAGGGGAGACTGTGACACCTGTGTCACTACAACCATCAAACAAATACCAAACCAATGAAATATTGCATTTCATACTTTGGACTTGTATAAATATGTGTATCTTTTGTACATATCAACTCTTGTTCGATTTCAAGCTCTAAATCGCTTTCTGGAAGGTTATACGCGCACTAATGCGTAAATATAACCAGGTTAATGCAACAAACACTCCGGAATAGTGACATAGGCTTAACATACCCTAAATAACCTCTACATAACTTAGAAATAAGTTTTGGAAGGTTTGGTATGGCAAAAACAAGTTAATTCGCTTATAGGGACTAAACTTGACAAACTGCGAAAGTATGCCAATTTGAACTGTAACAGACATTCCGGAACATGACCATAAGTTAAACATACCATAAATATCCTTTACATAGCTTAGAAATAGGCTTTGAGGTGTTCGGTATGCTAAAATAAACTTTTGGGTCATTCAGGGACTAAAAGCGTCAAAAAGTGCACAAGTTTGCATTTTTGCGCATAACTTACGTTCTGAATACATCCGGACATCCAAAAATTTATCTAAGCACTAAAACATTTTATTTTAGTGTTTGGCATAAGAAAAATCCATTCGTCGCGTCATTTGAATCGTTTTTCGCGCTTATGCGCATTCCGTCGTAATTAAGCGAACATCGCGATCATACGGCCAAACGAACCAACACCCGACATATTTTTGAGCATGTTTCATGTCCACAATGATTAGGCATCATTTTAGGGCCTTAAAGTTGGCTTTACGGGCCTTAGAAGTGTCGGGAATGGCCTTTAACACGTGCAGGGACCAAAACTGTCATTTCTGAAACTTATTTCTGATCAGACAAGGCCATGCGGCCCGCGTAAGGTTTGTGTGCATCCTTACGCGGCCCGCGTTAGGGTCCCAGAACAGATAAGATCGATTAGTCAGCTGATCACAGCTGTTTAATTCACAACCACAAGCCCACACTTGACCTTTCAGTTCATTAAGGGTCATTTTTAGTCACCACAACTTTCCAATAAATGTACGCACGAGATTCGATCACATTTTCCAAGAAACGATCCTAACGGTTCGGGAAATCCTATAAATACCCCACCCCCATTTGCTTCTAAACCCACTAGAATCTGATTTGAGGAGCTCTAAGTTGAAACCTTTGTTTCATACCTGAGCTACTTGAATCACGATTAGCATTCGGGGACCCTTCGTAAGTATTCTTTCATTCTTTTATTGCTTTTCGAGTCCGAAAGTAAAACTTTGTTTGACTTTCTGCGTTGACCAGTTTATGGTCAATGCGAAGTTCGTTTGAACTTCGCAACGTGATTGTAATCACGATGGTTATAGTCCTTTGTGACTATGCCTACTGATTACCACGTTGTCTAGGGTCGTAAGGGTAAGCGATCTGATAAATCGCTTATACCTTCGAACCCGACCCATTTGGTCGATCATTAGGATCCGACCAAACACATTAGGTGACCATAGTATATAGGGAATAACCCTCCGAGGTTATACCTTATGGTCGCTTCGTTTAAGTAGTTGTATGATAGGTAGTTTATATGCCTTAAGTAAATTATCAAAATACCCCTTTGTTGCCAAAATTCGTTTTAAACATATGTAACATAACTTTTGACATCTAAACTGATTTAACAACCATATTAGACATGTTAAGGCATATTTTACTTGTCATAGGACTAGTTAGGCGTTCCGAATGCGTTTTACGCGAGCGACGCGTTAAAGTAGCATAAGCTACCTAAACGGGTCGTAATGGGTCACAAACACTTAGGTTAAGTTTCGTTTTAGTATGTGGGCTTTGTCAAACCATATTACACGAGTCTCCATACTCGTTTGGTTTACGAACCCTCATTCTATCCGATCCTCCGATATTAGGTCCGGTTTATTAACATAGTTACCTATATTAGGTGCCGTTTGATTCCGTGATCTCTAGCATTGCTTGGTGGTTATCTTGGGACTTCTGAGAAATCTCATGTGAGTACATAGACCCCTCTTTTACTGTTTTCCAAACATTTTGGGGTGAAACACATGTGCCTACTTGTTACTTTCATGCTTTCACATCATATACCTGCTATGTTCATTAGTACATTTATAGTACATGTTTTCATTACATTTTATGCTATGTATGCCCATTGTGTGCGTACTTAGTACATTGCCTTACGTTACATGCTATGTATGCCCATTGTGTGCGTACTTAGTACATTGTCTTACATTACATGCTATGTATGCCCATTGTGTGCGTACTTAGTACATTGTCTTACACTACATGCTGTGTATGCCCCTTGTGTGTGTACTTAATACATTGTTTCACATTACATGCTATGTATGCCCATTGTGTGCGTACTTAGTACATTGTTATACATTACACTTTATGCTATGTATGTCTTTTGTTGCATACATAGTACATTTGTTATTCATCACATGTTTACATTTTGGATACACATTACATGATTTACATTAAACATGAACATTTTAGTTTGGTTTGAGTAAGTGATTAAGTAACGAGGCGTGTGTAATATGATACAAGCATGGTGGATACGCCGCTGGTACTTCCTATATATAAGTGTTTGTATGGTATTACATATCGTAGCGTTATTTGAATCATTTCAGTTTGAGACATATAACATTTTATACAAATAACATACTTTTCACAAGACATTGATTTACAAACAACTTATCTTATACAAACTCATCTTACATGGTTATTCATTTAACCATACATTATTCTCTTATTTATACATATCATCTGATCTTATTGTTTTTCAAATGATTTACAAGACAAAGTAAATTACAAGGTTCATGACTAAACATTTTCTCAAACATAAGTCATGAATCCTATTTTCACAAAACCTATGTATCTCACAGGCATTTTTATGCTGACGTACCTATTTTCACATGTGTTTTCAGGAGATGATGCATAGGACTTATCAAGACATACTTAGGCGGACCTGTGCCTTAGTGACTTAAAACGAGACAAGAACTAGTTAATTTTTGTTATATACTCTTTGTTTCTGTTTATAACATTGTAAACTTTCATGTTTGATTAATAAAACGAAACTTCAATTGCCATGGATTTGAAACAATTAATTCTGTTACAACACTCCCCGACGTTTCCGCCACGTTTTGTATGTTCTAAGTGGTCGGGGTGTGACAAGGGCAAACCTCACCTACTTAAAATCTGAATAATTACGGTGATGGTCAAACCTCAGCCACTTAAAATCTGAAACATAAAGAGCCTTAAAAAATCTGAAAAAAAAATTTGTAGAAAATTTTGATGGTTTAAAGAGATACTTTGACTTATACTTCACTCCAAAAGAGCCTTAAATCATGAGGTCTCGTGGTCAAAGAAATATAAAGAACCATAAATGGCTACTTATATATCAACTACTTAATGGATAAGTACATAACTCAACTTCTTATTTTATCACTGGTCTCGGAGACAGAGATAAGTTCTTTATCGTCTTCATCCATAAACCTAATGGCAAAGAACAAAAATCATCAAGTGAGCCATCTTTAAAACATGACTAAAACTGTACAGATCTGAAAGTAACCAGATCTGCAAGAAAAAAGTAACAGATCTGGATCTATTTCACAGATCAAGTAAAAACAAACCCTAAAATTTAACAGATCTAAGTAAAATAACAAACCAAAAATGCCGATAAGGTTAACAAGATGGTACCTGAGATGTGAAAACGCCGGTGAAATCCATCTATCTCTAGGATTATCGCCGGAGAAAGAAACCCTAAAATTTATCAGATCCAAGTCAAATAACAAACCAAAAATGCCGAGAAGGTAAAAAAGATGTTATCTGAGATTTGAAAACGCCGGTGAAATCCATCGCTCAAGGGTCATCGCCGGAGAAAGAAACCCTAAAATTTAACAGATCTAAGTCAAATAACAAACCAAAAATGCTGATAAGGTTAAAAAGATGGTACCTGAGATGTGGATTCGCCAGTGATATCCATCGATCTAGGGTCATAGCCGGAGAAAAAACCCTAAAATTTAACAGATCTAAGTCAAATAACAAACCAAAAATGCCGATAAGGTTAAACAGATGGTACCTGAGATGTGGATTCGCAGATGAAATCCGTCGATCCAGTGAATTCGGCAGTGAAATCCATGGATCTAGGGTTATCGCCTGGTGAGAGAGAGAGAGAAGAAATGGGGCGGATGTGAAAGACAGAAACCCTAATGAGCTGATAGCGTGGTTTTGTTCTCCACCTTGTTTTGTGAGTGAGGGTAGAATAGGAAAACCAAATTATGTTGTGCTTTAGAGGATTGTACATCATGATTTAGGAGTGTTTTAAGGAAATTTTTATGACTTTAAGAAGTCCTTTGGATATGCTTTATAAAGTAGTATATATATATATGTATATATAGAAAAAGTATATCGTACATTATGGCTTAACGTACTTCACGTACAACAACGTGTGTGATTTGTTCTATAACATGCGTTATTAATGTTTTCAATATTCGTAATTATTGTGTTTCAACATGCGTGATTTTGGATTTTTGGGTTATAACGTGCGTGATTTTAAAATGAACGTGCGTAATTACCTGTCGTACGTTAAGTCGTAATGTACGTTAGCCATCCTATCTCTCTCTCTCTCTCTCTCTATATATATATATATATATATATATATATATATATATATATATATATATTACTAAGGGTTGTTTATCCAGAACTTCATTTCTCGGTCGTCGTATTTCCACACGAGCTTTTCTCCTATCTGTTTTATTCTCTCTCCTCCTTCTATCAGTTCTTCACCATATGTGCGAAGTTCCTGCACATTTCGTCACTCATGGGTGGTCGTGGTGCGGGTACTGGGTCAGGGTACTGAGGTATCAGTTCTCCATATGGGTACGGGTTGTTTAATATTTCCTGAACATACTGATCGTTATCCCAATATGGATCTAAAGGATTAAGGTTGGTATACTGTGCTATGGGATTTGGTATTCGTTCTTACTGTGGATAAAGTTCCAGATAATCCCTTTGGTCATCTTCCCATGGATCATACGCTAAAGGATTAGAGGCTGGGATTCTAGGTATCTCGTCAGGGTCAAATGCTGGTATGGGAACTTGGTTTCCTGGGTTAGGTTCTATCTCCATTGGTTAGGTTGGAAAAAGTGGCAATGGTTGTGGTGCAACTATCCGATCAAGGTTTGGATCTGCTGCAGTGGTGGCTAACATATGAAAGTTTGCCAACTGTCTATTAACTGCCTCCTGAGTTTGGGCATTTACTTCCCAATTGGCTGCTTCTAATGCTCTTTGTTGTTGAAATTTTTTCATCCTCTTTCGCCTCTCATATGCTCCCCTATTGAACCATCCTCTCTTTTTTTCGGAGGGAAAGGTTCTTCGGATTGCGCCTTAAAGATAAAAATTTCCTCTTCTGTATCAGCAGAATACCCCAAAGGAGTAGGCTATGACGAGGTTCCTTCACTCTTGGTGGAACTATCTAAATGACGGTAGGCGTTAGACGTACCTTGCTCACTCATGCTTTAAACTAACAAATTGTCAAATAACACAAAATAATAATATACATATATACACATAATCACATAGACTATTTCCTAACATAATTGATAAAAATATTGGTGTCAGCAGAACACTTCTGTGTCTTAAATCAGTGGCTGTAGCTCTGATACCACTCTTTGTTCGCAACCCCGACCTCTTTCCCAGAGGGGCGGGCGATCGCGAGCTTGCACAGAGCGGGTGGTATCGGTGATTATTAGTTTGGCAACGGAAATTAACACCAGGACCGTAGTTAGGAAATAGTTTATCAGAGTTAAAACACCACACTTTTATAAATAATAAATACGTGGGAAAACCCAAGTTTCCATTACAATATGTTTATAGGGATAAACCCTAATTTATTGAAATAAAACTTCTTTCTTATTTAGTTAACTTTTATAGCCACTTTTCCAAGCGTTCAGTGCTTTCCAGCTGGCTTTTATTTGGCTTTCATATTTTGTTACTTGAAACGCGTTTTAACAATATTTTATCAGCAAGAAATACTGGCGAGTGTATCCCAATTTAATCAAAACAAGATTTTATCATTTTACAGTATTGAGGGCGATTACAGTGTTTATATCTACCAAATTACCATCCACGGTACTGTCAATCCTTACTTGTGGTTATGTTACTATTCACAGTATAGTAACAATTAATGTATACAAAACCCCAACATACCGACAGTAATTGTAGAATAGATAGACTCAATTACTACTATCATAATTTAAAACAATTGAGGTTTGTATAAAAAGGTTTACAAAAATAGATGTACTCACATTGTTGTTTTAGATAATACTACTGCTTTCTGATGACTTCCTGGTTATAATCTATTAAAATTAAACAATGCACACTTGTTAGTAAGATAACCCATTTTACATTAGCCATACCCCCGAGACAAAACTCCAACGACTGAGTCAGGCAGAGCCTTCACATGTGTTACGGAGATCTAGATTAATCGGGCAGAGTAACTAATACGTAAACAGTGGTTATAATACTTACAACGAGATAGAGCTTCGCTTTTTAGGGGTATAATACCCGAGAGTTTTAGCTTTATAATATTTAAGAGAAAGAAAAGATTTTGAACGACTGGACTAATGGTCTCGCCCTCCTTATATAGGCCTGATTTTGGTCGGCTCGTGCCCCGCGATGCCCACCCCTGTTTCTCTCGCGGCCCACGAGACTGCTAGGGTAGGCCCTAGCTTAGTCGAGTCAACGACTAGCCTCAACACACGTTTGGACACGTGGCGCAACCGGGTACGGCCTGGTGTCACCTTGTCGCGGCCCGCGACAAACTGGGTTTGTCTGGGTCGCGCCCCGCGAGAACCTTAAATTTTTGTTTTTAGTTGATTTTTATTAATATAAAGGTATATTAGGTCCGTTTTTCGTATACGAGGTGTAATTTAGGACGTATAGGGGTATTTTAAGGGTTTTGAAAGAGTTGTTATACAGGGATAATGGTTCCCTTGGATTTTGGCTTTCATCATCAGCAGATCTTACATAATCCAATAACAAGAGAATACGAAAAGTGAGAGTAAGAGGGAAATTGCAAATGAAAATGAGAGCGAAATGGGATGGTTTTTGACCCTTTTTCAACGGATACAACACCATAGATTCCATAACTTAATTGGAATAAATAAAATAATAAAGGTTAAATGGGCGTTAGTGGGTTTTACACATGTATGTTGATAGGTACGCTAATGGATTTAATAAGACTTGTGGTTTCAATGGCAAATGATTAAGAGCCCGTGTGGAAATATTTTATCAAAGTTAATTATTAATATTAACGATGGAGTGGCTTGTCTCAATCTAATGGCAGTGACAAAACAATTGAAAACTTTTGGGAAAAATCTTATCCAATATCTTATCATTTCTGTCACTAATGGATTATCGAGGGATAGCCCGCTTGGAAATTCCCACCAACAATGGTGAAGTTTAGATTTAGGTTCGTCGATGGTCTGTTGGTAATATGTGGGTAATAATATCATGGTTCCAAGGTTACGGTATCCATCACTAATTATCGATGGACTACTATCAAGAATTTTATTTTCCATCATATATTTTTTTGAATTCTTGGTGGGATCCATCTCTATGGATCTGGTATGTTGGTAATAGATTATCAATGACATTCATCTTTCTTTCTAGTAGTGATATAAGTATTTACACTACATTCATATTCATATATGATAAAATTCAAACTAAATGAACAGTGAATTTATGCTATATTAGAATATGGGGTATGGGTCGGGGGTTGTGGCGTGGGTTGAGTACAAACGCCCAAGTCACCACCCCGGGTGGGCTTGGGTTTCGGCGTGGACCCTTGGGCGGGGGTTTCAGCCCGGGGCGGGGGTTGTGGCGTGGGTTGGGTACAAACGCCCAAGTCACCACCCCCGGGTGGGCTTGGGTTTCGGCGTGGCCCATTGGGCGGGGGTTTCAGCCCGGGCGTTGGACGGGGCTATCAAGATGACATGACGGGATCTCATTGGCCAAGACAAGTAGCCGTTTGGGCTAGCCGTTGGCCAACGGCTATGTGTTTAAAAAAATTTATATATGATAAAATTCAAACTAAATGAACAGTGAATTTAGGCTATATTAGAATATGGGGTATAGGTCGGGGGTTGTGGCATGGGTTGGGTACAAACGCCCAAGTCACCACCCCGGGTGGGCTTGGGTTTCGGCGTGGACCCTTGGGCGGGGGTTTCAGCCCGGGGGCGGGGGGTGTGGCGTGGGTTGGGTACAAACGCCCAAGTCACCACCCCAGGTGGGCTTGGGTTTCGGCGTGGCCCCTTGGGCGGGGGTTTCAGCCCGGGCGTTGGACAGGGCTATCAAGATGACATGACATGATCTCATTGGCCAAGACAAGTAGCTGTTTGGGCTAGCCGTTGGCCAACGGCTATGTGTTTAAAAAAAATTAGTTAATATAAATACTCACACTTCTATTCATTTTTTTTACCACAACTATTCCACCTCTTCTATAATCATCTCTATCTTATTTTTAAAAAAAATTCTCATCCAACCACAATACGAAAAATGAATCCTCATAATCGTGGTTTTGTCCCGAACAATCCGTGGGCATTCCAAGAAACACCTAGCCCAGCATCCAATCGTTCAATTGCTCCATTTTTAATACACTCCACGATGCCGGATATGACTGGTTACGCATCATTTATCTCGAATCATTTGAAGAATGATGTCGGTCGAAAACACCAATGTCTTTCGCGCAACACGCGTCATTGAAAAACACTAGTTATTTATCATATTTCTTGCCCCTTGCAAAAGTACTATTCACTTTTCCATTGAGTTGATTGGACTACATTTACCCTAAATAATTTATCAAATTTCTTTCTTTTTATAAAAGAATTAATTTAAAGTTGATTCCATTGGTCTACACCACCACCCAACCATCCTTCTCTATCTCCCTTGCTCTCCCCCTCTCTCTACCGATTCCCCAACATTTCACTTTTTTTTCTCAGATCTTTGGTTAGAAAAAAAATAAGTAGAAGGATTTGATTGGTTTAGAGAGTAGTGGTGTCTAGACTAGATTTGTTGCCGCCTGTAGTGGTGGAGCTACTCGTTGTGGAAGGAGATTTCCGACCCACCGAGACTACGTTTTTTTAGAGAGAGACAGAAAACGTTTGGATTTTTAGAGAAAAATAGAGAGACATGAAGGAGGAAAGTGTGGTGGCAGGTGTGACGGTCGTGTGGTGGTTTGGTAGGTGTTCTAGATGTTGTGCTCTAATAAAAAATAAGTTAATTCTTATCTCCAAAGGGAATTAGTTGAAAATGTTTAGTTAATTAACTACTATAATAATGTGTGGAAGCAAATATTTTTTTTTAGTTGGTTTAGAGAAACATTTGCAATGCAAAAAAATTGATTGGGGAGTTATAATTGGTGGGATCCATCTCTATGGATCTCGTCCGTTGGTAATAGATTATGGTTGACATTCATTTTTCTAGTAGTGATATTAGTATTTACTCTACTTTATCTATCATACTAGTCTAAATACCCTTGTGTTACACGGGTGGCTAATAAGAAAAATAACTACTTTAACATTGTTGACGTAAATATTTTAATTATATGTACGTTGAAATATTAAGGGAAATGATAGAGAGTACACCAAATAATTGAGATTCTTTGTTGTAGTTCTGGTACTTGCTCGAAAAATAAAATAAAAAGGCAAGATTTAATATTTATATATTGGCCCAATGGGCCTAAATGGGTCAGATTGTCTATTGATCCGTCTTGGGTCACATAAATGGAAGTGTAACATCCGATTTAATGCATACATACATACATACATACATACATACATACATACATACATACATACATACATACATAATGTAGATATGCCTTGTATCTTACATACATATACATACATGGGAAATTATTGTAATAGGCTTGGGCTAAAACAAACAATCAATCAAAACGGATATGTACACTTTTCTCAGAATCCCATATGTAATTTTTTTTAAAAACCCTTTTTTTGTTTAATAAATGTAAAAAAAAAAAAAAAAGAACCAAAGATGTATGCTAGAAATTTTTCTAAACAGAAAAGGTAAAGATCGCTGCTCATTTCTATAATAAGAAACCAAAAGAACTAAGACTAAAAAGTCAACAGTCAACCTCATGTTCTTGCCTAAAAAAGTCAGCAGCATCTCTAATCTCTATTATTCGGGTTGCCTTTGCTGCTCCAGTACTCCAAACATCTGTGCTCTGGATCGAGAGCCTCAATAGCCTGAAACAAACAACATTATTGAACAACAATATTAGTGAAAGAACACAATTTTTGTTATCATTTTTCAAAACTAATTATTCATTTAAAGCTATGTAGAGGGGGAGAAGATAACCCAAACATTTCAAGCCCATTAATGTTATGTAGAGGCTTTAAGGCCCGAAAGTAAGCAACACAAAGTCGCTGAGAACTTTGGGTCCTTTCTCAATTCTTGTTCAGATAGCTCCTTAGAAGCATGTTCTTTTACAATTTTTAAGATACTTGTCACTTTGATGATCACGAATAGAGGGGTAACCCTAAATCGGGTTAGAAACCGAACCTGACAACCCTATCCAACCGGAACCCGGGTTGTACCCGATTTATAGCCAACGCGGCTTGGACCCTTTTCAACCCGTAGAGTAGTACTCGGTTTGGATGTTGTTCAGCCACACCGGTTTCAACCCGACAGTTTGTAACCCGCATGAAACAGCCTTGTTTGTCAAATCTGTTTAAACCCTATTTAGAGACCCCGCTCGACAAATAAGTAAACAACTATTTTACACATGGGCATCAATAGTGATGAAGAAGAACAAATGCTAAACTAAAAAAAAAAAAAAAAAGATCAAATGCTAAACTATAACTACGTCGAAGAAGATGAATTGTTTTGCAAAAAGCAAAAAAAAAGTAATGATATTATGTTTTAATTATAAAATTTTAAAAATATATAAAATATTTTAGTTATTTATGTTTATTATATATATTTTGTAAAGATTTTTTTAATAGGGTTGAGTTTTACAAACCACCCGAACTGGTTTCATAGGGTTGAGTTTTACAAACCACTAACCCGGTTTCACTCTCAACCCAACTTGACATTTTTAATCTTCACTTCAAATCGGTTTGAACCTGGTTCAAGTTCAAACCCTAACCCGATTTGTTATTAGAAATGTAAACAGTTAAAAATGTAAGGTGCACCCGGTTATGAGTATATTGCAACAAAAACAACTTTTAAGAACAGAGTTTTGATATGTAATGAGCTGTTTCTAAATGAAGTATGTTGAGAAAAAATATTAGGATGTTTTTTGATGTGAATCTTTAAGTTATAAATATATCTGCAAATGCAAGACTTTTTTAATGTTTTATGTGAAAAAAGAATAGAAATTAGACACTCATAAATGCAGCAACTGAACCTATAGGATTCAACTAATCTAATTATGGTTACCTTCTAAACAATCTTCCTTATAATGGAATCCAATTCAAGACATAAAAAGCTTTTTCATGAGTAAATCTATTGTAAGCGTTGTTTGGATGTAAAGTTCATTGAAGCGACATGTAATACGATTATATATTTCATGCTTTTTTGTCAAAATACTTAATTTGAAAACAAACATCCAAAAACCTAGACCAAAATCAAAGCATTTGTATTTTAAAACATCACGACAACTATCAATATTTGCAAATACTAACTGAAACTAAATGAAAAATATAAGCTAAGTATACCTGTAAGTCTTACTTTTTTATCAAAAGAATTCACTCCAGCAGATGCATTGGCTCTTAGTTGATGTTTATCATCAAATGCTTTAGCTTTATATTAATGGCATCTTGCCTAATTGCTTAACCATTTGCCTCCTGTCCTGTCTCAAAGTCCCACCT
>JARYGA010007261.1:0-44001 GCA_030545235.1 Helianthus tuberosus | reverse complement strand
ACGAGGTGCCAAGTTAATAGCAATCAATAACAAGATGATAACAATTAAACAATTATGTGGTTATGTGCTTATGTGTTCCCTTTTATGTGTCATGTAATTCAAATTATGTTATCCAAATCCTCGTAGAATCCTACATATCCTTGTACAAGAGATTCATAGTAGGATACCCAAAGGTACTACCTAAAATCCTTAATGGACTTCTACGTTGTAGATAAGTCCCTTGGATTATAAAGTACTGCTTCATAATTAGATCCCTTGAGTGGTCTAGTTAAACTGGATGATACAAGCTGAAAGGACTCCTTGGTGGCCTAATTAAGAAGATCCTCTGTTGATCTAATTAAAAGGACCCTATGATAGTCTAGTCACCGTCATCACAAGTTCGACATCCTTCCCCACAACATTATAAAACAAACTGTGCGGACTGTGCAAGGAATTACGTAATTATGGATGCATACATAATTATGGAATTTAGTGCACGAAAATCACAGCAAGTTCTATCATGTATCTAGAGTTAACCCTATTCATTTCCAATTCTGATGAAGCATCCGTTGAGGAAAAAGGAACTAGCTATTCATTTTTTACTTCTGAAGAATATCCGTTGAGGAAATGAATATCCGTTGTTTATCTTTTCATTTCCATTCTGAAGAATAACCGTTGAGGAAAATGAATTATCCATTCATTTTTGTTCTGAAGAATATCCGTTGAGGAAATGAATATCCGTTGTGTAATCCTTCATTTCCAACTCTGAGGAAATAACCGTTGAAAATGACTCCGTTAGTTCATTTTCGTTTCTGAAGATTTATCCGTTGAGGAGATGAATATCCGTTGTGTAATCCTTCATTTCCAACTCTGAGGAAATAACCGTTGAAAATGACTCCGTTAGTTCATTTTCGTTTCTGAAGATTTATCCGTTGAGGAGATGAATATCCGTTGTGTAATCCTTCATTTCCAACTCTGAGGAAATAACCGTTGAAAATGACTCCGTTAAGTTCATTTTCGTTTCTGAAGATTTATCCGTTGAGGAGATGAATATCCGTTGTGTAGTCCTTCATTTCCGTACCTGAGGAAACAACCGTTGAAAATGACCCCGTTTGTTCATTTTCGTTCTGAAGAATATCCGTTGAGAGAAATGAATATCCGTGGATTATTCCTTCATTCCCATTTCTGACGAAGAATCCGTTGAGAAAGAATGAATCATCCATTCATTCTCACTTCTGAAGAATATCCGTTGAGGGAAATGTATATCCGTTTAGTTAATTCCTTTATTTTCCATTTCCGAAGAACCCGTTGAAGAAAATGACTCTGTTCGTTCATTTTCGCTTCTGAAAAATATCCGTTGAGGAAAATAATCAGATTATGCTTTACATATCTTTGATGACTATTTGACACAAAGTCATAGACAGACTCCTACGAATAAATTTCGGGACGAAATTTCCTAAAGTAGGGGAGACTGTAACACCTGTGTCTCCACGGCCATCAAACAAATACCAAGCCAATGAAATATTATATTTCATACTTTGGACTTGTATAAATATGTGTATCTTTTGCACATATCAACTCTTGTTCGATTTCAAGCTCTAAATCGCTTTCTGGAAGGTTATACACGCACTGATGCGTAAATATAACCAGTTTAATCCAACGAACACTCAGGAATAGTGAAATTGGCTTAACATACCTTAAATAACCTTTACTTAACTTAGATATAAGTTTTGGAAGGTTTGGTGTGGTGAAATCAAAGTTATTCGTCTACAGGGACTAAAGTTGACAAACTGCGAAAGTATGCCAATTTGAACTGTAACAGACATTCCGGAACAAGGCCATAAGTTAAACATACCATAAATATCCTTTACATAGCTTAGGAATAGGCTTTGAGGGGTTCGGTGTGCTAAAATAAACTTTTGGGTCATTCAGGGACTAAAAGCGTCAAAAAGTGCACAAGTTTGCATTTTCGCGCATAACACACGTTCTGAATACATCCGGACATCCAAAAATTTATGTAAGCATGACTACATTATATTTTATGGTTCGCCTTAAGAAAAATCCATTCGTCGCGTCATTTGGATCGTTTTTCGCGCTTGTGCGCATTCCGTCGTAATTAAGCGAACATCGCGTTCGTACGGCCAAACGAACCGACATCCGAGATATTTTTGAACACATTTTAAGTTCCCTATACTTTAACTTCATTTTAGAGCTTTGGAATGGGGTTAACGGGCCTTAAACGTGTCGAAAATGGGCTGAATGCATGACAGGGACCAAAAGTGTAAATCTGCCAAACTTAAGCCTAGCGGTGCGCTACACTTTTAGCGTAGCGGTGCGCTAGGGGTCTGCAGACCAGATGCAATGTACTTAACAGCCTGTTTTCAGCTGGATTAACCACAACCACACATTCCTAATTATCTAGTCATCTGATAAGGATGGATTTCCAGCCACCATAAGGTTCCGACAAGTGTACGGGTTGGATTCATGGCACGTTTTCCATGGAACGATCCTAACGGTTCGGGTATTCCTATAAATACCCAACCCACACAACCTCATTTTGCACTAGAATTCTGAATTGAGAACCTCTAAGTTGAAACCATTGTTTCATACCTGAGATTCTTGAATCGGGATTAGCATTCGGGGACCCTTCGTAAGTATTCTTTCGTTCTTTTCCTTATTTTATTGCTTTTTGAGTCCGAAAGTCAAACTTTGTTTGACTTTCAGCGTTGACCAGTAATGGTCAATGCGAAGTTCGTTTGAACTTCGCAACGTGAGTGTAATCACGTTGGTTATAGTCCCTTGGGACTATGCCTACTGATTACCACGTTGTCTAGGGTCGTAGGGTAAGCGATCTGATAAATCGCTTATACCTCGAACCCGACCCAGTTTGGTCGATCATTAGGATCCGACCAAACACATTAGGTGACCATAGTAGGTAGGGAATAACCTTCCGAGGTTATATCCTATGGTCACATCGTTTAAGTAGTTGTATGATAGGTAGTTTATATGCCTTAGGTAAATTACCAGAATACCCTTTTCATGTATAATTGGTAATTAAGCATATGTAACCTAAACTCTTGTCACATAACTGATAATGTAACATGTTTAGGCATATAACACTTGTCATAGGACTAGTTAGACGGTCCGAACGCGTTTCACGCGCACGATGCGTTAAAATAGCATAAGCTACCTAAACGGATCGTAATGGGTCGATAAGACTTAGGTTAAGTTTCATTTAGCATGTAGGCCTTGTTAAACCATATCACATGAGTTCCTACACTCATTTGGTTTACAAACCCTAATGCTACCCAGTCTTCCGATATAGGTCCGGTTTATTAACATAGTTACCTATATTAGGTGTCGTTTGATATCCGTGATCTCTAGCATTGTTTGGTTGTTACTCAAGGACTACTAAGCAATCTCAAGTGAGTACATAGACCCCTCTTTTACTGTTTTCCAAACTGTTTTGGGGTGGAACACATGTGCCTACTTGTTACTTTCCTGCTTTCCTGTTTTCACATCATATACTGCTATGTTCGTTAGTACATTATAGTACATGATTTCATTACATTTCATGCTATGTATTGCCATTGTGTGCATTACTTAGTACATCGTTTTACATGACATTTTGACATAGACATTTGACATAGACATTTCGACATAGACATTTTAACATGATTGACATTGATCATGTATTTCCCACAAAACATAACTTTGATTTAAACCAAGTTTTACTTCAATACTTTGTTTTTGTGCATATGGTTTAGTTGAGACATTTCACTTGCCATACATGGATATTTGACATAGACATTTGACATGGATATTTGACATAGACATTTGACATGGATATTTGACATAGACATTTGACATGGATATTTGACATAGACATTTTGATATGATTTACATCTTGACATGAACACTTTGACATATTACCCAATACATTTGACAATTGATTTAAACATAGACTTCTTACATTGGTTGGTTTGGTTTGATTAAATGATTAAGTAACGATGCGTGTGTAATATGATACAAGCATGGTGGATACGCCGCTGGTACTTCCTATATATAAGTGTTTGTATGGTATTACATATCATAGCGTTATTTGAATCATTTCAGTTTGAGACATAGAACATTTTATACAAATAACATACTTTTCACAAGACATTGATTTATAAACATCTTATCTTATGCAAACATATTTTACTTGGTTATTCATTTAACCTTACATTTATTTATACTTATCATCTGATCTTATCGATTTTCAAATGATTTACAAAACAAAGCAAATAACAAGGTTCATGACTAAACATTTTCTCAAACATAAGTCATGAAACCTATTTTCACAAAACCTATGTATCTCACAGGCATTTTTATGCTGACGTACCTATTTTCACATGTGTTTTTCAGGAGCTGTTACATAAGATGATCAAGATACACATAGGCAGACTTGGGCTTTAGTGACAATAAAAGATACAAGACTAGTTAAATATGTTGTATTTCTTGTTTGTTAAGACATTGTAACACTTTTAATCAATAAAACGAAACTTCAATTACCATGGATTTGAAACAATTAATTCTGTTACAACACTCCCCGACATTTCCGCCACGTTTTGTATGTTCTACGTGGTCGGGGTGTGACATCTGTTGGGTATAATGGAGGAACTGTTGTTAGAAAATGTTTGTTGGAAAGCAATACAACTTTTTGAAAGCATCTGATACTTGCTCTGCATTAAGCTTATCCTGAGAACACATGTTGTTAATAACATTATTTTGTTAATATCTGTTTACTAACCTTTGTAGTTTCTGTTGACTGACCTTTTTAACATAGGTTGACTAACATCTGATAGCTACTATCTATCCATCTGGCAAGCTCTGTTGGAGATAATGGATGACAGTTCTTATTAAAGTCCGTTGGAAAGCAACATAAGTTTTTAACAGTTAATAGATAACAGTAGTTTGCTATCAACATAATGGAATTGCTATTGAATAAACCTATTGACCATTAGTGTATATCAATTTTATAAGTCTGTACTAATTATTTTTTTACTCTCTGTCAATATGGGCTATGCATGGTTTTCTAAGAAACGACCCGTGTTTGCACATGGGTCTTACCGCTAGTACTATATAATAAAATAAACCAATTAGGGGACACATGTCATTCATTAGAGTCATCTATTTTTCAATTTTTTTCTTATATCCTACTTAATTATAAATAATTAATATTAATTAAAAGATAATTATAAAATTAAATTTAATATAAATTTAAACAATTCGTATAGGAAATGGCTCATATTTTATCTCAGCAAGATCTAACGATAAATATCGATTTTAAAGACGGTTAGACTTAATAGGCTTAATAATATATAATTTGATTTATCCACTAATCATCTTTAGTCGCTCAAGTTTTACGTAATAACATATTTGTTTGTTTTTCATAACTTACAACCCCCTTAGCTAAGTTTTATTACCATTTAGCACAATTTCGATAATAATAAACACAAAGTTCATTCAAACACATGAAAAATATTATTTATGATTAATAGCACATGGCTTAAATCTATATCTATATCTATAGTCTATAATAAAAAAAATAATTAGGGGACACATGTCAGTCATTAGAACCATCTATTTTTTAGTTTTTTTCTGTCTATCCTACTTAATTATAAATAATTAATATTAATTAAAAGATAATTATAAAATTAAATTTAATATAAATTTAAACAATTCGTATAGGAGATAATATAATATTTTGAAATATTAATATAATGTAAAGAGTTAATTACATAGTTAGTCCCTATGGTTTGCACAAAATAACATACTTAGGTACTAATAGTTTAAAATCACCTTCTAGGGTATTAACTTTTCATTTTGTAACGTTTGGAGGTATTAACTTCTAGGGTATTAACATAGTCAGTCCATGTGGTTTGCACAAAATAACATACTTAGGTACTAATAGAATGTGATTTTAAACCTACAAATAACGTTAATACCTCCAAACGTTACAAAATGAAACGTTAATACCCTAGAATGTGATTTTAAACTATTAGTACCTAAATATGTTACTTTGGGCAAACCACAGGGACTAACTATCTAATTAACTCTAATGTAAATGATTTATTTATTTTATTAAACTAAAGTCGTTATGGGTAGAATCTATTTCAAAAATGGTTATAAGGGGTAAACAAAAACATTAATCAATGTTTATTGGTTCTATACTTTATTACATGGTAAACAAAAACATGAATCATTTACACTATGTTTACGTGACATTTTTAAGAACCATCACCGCAATCACCCCATCCATGATATATCGAGTATATCCGTTAATTTTTTTTAAAGATATAATGTTTTACTAGATTCGTTCAACCCTGTAAAAACGAGGTTTTTTAAAGATATAGTATTTTTATTATTTACTATACAAAATTACATTTATGCAACTCGTGTAATACACTGGGTTTTTAAAATTATAACTTTTTTATTATGTGGTATATAAAATTCTATTTATTCAATCCGTATAATACATAGGGTATATAAAGATATAACAAGATATAACTTTTTATTGATTGGTATATAAAATTACTTGTGCTCAACCCATACAATACGTATGGTTCTTAAAAATGTAACTTTTTTCATTATTTAATATATAAAATTAAATTTACTCAACCCATATAATACACGTGGTTCTTAAAGATATAACTTTTTATTATTTAATATATAAAATTACATTTATTCAACCTATGTAATAAACGAGATTTTTAAAGATATATTGTTTTATTATTTGGTATGTAAAATTACATTTATTAAACCCGTGTATTACACGGGGTTGTAACCTAGTATAAGATAAAAAAAGCTGAAAAGATTTTTTTCGGGTTATAACAGGTAGTTTTCATATCGTTAAAATAGATTTTGAATATTATTTCTTTTATAACACACTAGGTTATAACCCCGTGTATTACACGGGTTGAATAAATAAATTTTATATACTAAATAATAAAACAACATATCTTTAAAAATCTCATTTATTGCACGGGTTGAGTAAATATAATTTTATATATTAAATAATTAAAAGTTATATATATAAGAACCATATTGTACGGGTTGAGTAAATGTAATTTTATATACAAATAAAAAAATTATATCTTTAAAACCACGTGTATTACACGAGTTGAATAAATGTAATATTGTTTATCAAATAATAAAATAATACATCTTTAAAAAAACCTCATTTATTACACGGGTTGAATAGGGTGAGGGTATTGATACATCCCTACTTTTTAAGTGCACATCCCCCCAGGGTGGCATATAGGGCAATAAGGAGAGTATATAGTGTGAAAGTAATTAATGTGCCAGAAAAAGGGTTTTGATAAGCATCTCATTGCCCTATGAGAGGCGTATAAGGTTGTGGTAGGTGGAGCATTAAACCCTATACGCCTCTCATTGAGCAATGAGAGGCTTATCGGCACGACTTTTGATGAATTTAAGGTATAATTACTGACATGAAAGGAGTTCAGTCTGAAAAAGCGTGAAAGTGACCCATATGACCCTTATCGACCTATACGACCCTTATTGACCAAAAACGTTTATTTACCCAAACATACGGGATTTATGGCTTTCAAAAATTTTCAAACTCACAAAATTCCGATGAATTGATGAAATTTCTTAAATAAAAACGTTGTTTGAGACCGTGAAGCATAAAGATGTCGTTTTGGGACATTGGTAATTTTTTTCGCTAAGATTCAAACCAGTCGTACGTATCCGAAAGCGTTTGGTTATCCGGCATTGATCGAGGTGAGGAGGAGGTTGTGTCCGTGCCTCGTTGTGATGACGGGGGTGTGCGACCCGTGTTACCTGACTTGAACCAAGTGTTTGTAGATGAGGGGGAACCATCTTACATTGCCCAAAGTTATCCGCAACATGAATATAGGACTTACCATTCGTATACGGAAAACCAACAGAAGTTAGAGTATGAGGAAGGTGCTAAGGAGTATGAGGAAAATGATAACGAAGTCGAAGAAGGTGCTAACGACTTTGAGGAAAATGATAACGAAGTCGAGGAATGTGCTAAGGACTTTGAGGAAAATGATAACGAAATCGAGGAAGGTGTAATGCACTTTGAGGAGGGTGTTGACGACGAAGAACCTGCTAACGAGGAAGGTGTTCACGATGACGAACGTGCTAACGAGGAATGTGCTAATGATGAGAAAAAAACAAAAAAAGTATGACATAACCGTCAATTACGTGTTATATAATGTTGATATAATTTTAGAGTGAAAAAATGATTTTGTATACGTGTTATTTGTTATATATAATTTTTATTAGGTAGGAGAAATCTAGAAAATGTTTGACCCGTCCCGACCTTAACCCGAACCCGACACGAAAATTGTGTCATACATATGAACCCGATTTCATTATCATTTTGGTGAAATATTATAGTTATATATAATTTTTATTAGGTAGGAGAAATCTAGAAAATGTTTGACCCGTCCCGACCTTAACCCGAACCCGACCCGAAAATTGTGTCATACATATTAACCCAATTTCGTTATCATTTTGGTGAAATATTATATAAGTTCTAGTGAAATATTTTGTTAAAAATAGATTACTTAGGCTTGTAAATGAACCGAACGAACACGAACGAGGCATGTATACTGATTAAAAATAGAAAATGTATGACACGAAATTTCATACAAACCCAAAAATGTGTCATACATATTAACCCGAACCCAATGTTGAACCCGAGTTTTTTTATTGTTTTTTCGACAAATTAATATATTAATTTCATTTATGTGGATTTCTAATGAACCTTTTTTTTAGGTAGTTGGGTCACTTGAAGAATTGGGTATACAAAAGAAAAGTTGCGAAAGGTTACGTCATTGTGACCCAACGAACGATAACAAAAGGCGAAGGTGCGTCAGCAAGGACAGTGAAGATATGGTAGCAATGCGATCGTGGCGGCGAACCCAAAAGTAAAGCATCAGTTTGGCGTTCCGGTAGCAAAAAGGTTGGTTGTCCTTTTAGTCTGATAGGGAAACTAGACTCAAGTAGTGGTAATTGGAGCCTTTTGTAGAAGAAAAACATTCATAACCATGAGCCTGCTGAATTTCTCGAGGGCCACGCGTTTGCTAGAAGGCTGACCCCGGACGAAGAATCACTGGTGGAGAGACTTTATCTGCAAAACATGGAGCCTACAAATATACATTTAACCATAAGAAAACAGTACCCACATAGCGTGTGCATTCTACAAGACGTACAAAACATGATTAAAAAGATTAAACGCAAAATGTACGGTGATCGAACTCCAATGCAGATATTGGAGAGCATGTTGCAAGAAGAATGTGACACCTGTGCCTCTGCGACCATCAAACAAATACCAAACCAATGAAATATTGTATTTCATACTTGGGATTTGTATAAATATGTGTATCTTTTACACATATCAATTCTTGTTCGATTTCAAGCTTTAAATCGCTTTTTGGAAGGTTATACGCGCACTGATGCGTAAATATAACCATTTTAATGCAACGAACACTCTGAAATAGTGAAATAGGCTTAACATACCTTAAATAACCTTTACATAACTTAGAAATAAGTTTTGGAGGGTTTGGTGTGGCGAAATCAAGTTTATTCACTTACAGGGACTAATTTCGACAAACTGCGAAAGTATGCCGATTTGTACTGTAACGAACATTCCAGAACATAACCATAAGCTAAACATATCCTAAATATCCTTTACATATCATAGAAATAGGCTTTGAGGGGTTCGGTGTGCTAAAATAAACTTTTTGGTCATTCAGGGACTAAAAGCGTCAAAAAGTGCATAAGGCATTTTCGCACATATCTTACGTTCTGAATACATCCGGACATCCAAAACTTTATGAAATCATTAAAATATTTTATTTTAGTGATTGGCATGATAAAATTCCATTCGTCACCTAATTTGGATCGTTTTCGCATTCGTTCGTGTTTCGTCGTAATTAACCGAACAACGCAACCGTACGACCAAATGAACCGACATCCGAGATATTTTTGAGCATATTTCATGTTCCCTATACTTTAACTTCATTTTAGAGCCTTGAAATGGGATTAACGGGGCTTAAACGTGTCAAAAATGCATCAAAAACCATGTTTTGCACATTCAGGGACCAAAATTGACAATCTGCCATAGTTATCTTAGGAAGGGACCAAAATGAAAAATCTAAATTCCAGCTTGTTCCAGATGTTCCCCTAATTTTCACATGGTTTTAATGAAACTAGGGGCTCCCATGGTTTCACAAAACCATGGGCACATGTGTACGGATGAGATCGAAGCTCGATTTACGATGAACAATCTTAACGGTTGTGCAAAAACTATAAATACCCACCTTCCTCATTTGCATTATTCACACCTTGGTCTGATTGCTCTCTAAGTTGAAGTGCTTTCACTTCATACCTGAGAATAATCGGGTCAAACTTCCGTTCTTGGACCTTTTGTAAGTCCTCTTTCGTTCTTTTTTCGCGTGAAAGTCAAACTGTGTTTGACTTTCTGCTTTGACTAGTTTATGGTCAACATGAAGTTCGTTTGAACTTCATAACATGAGCGTAATCACGATGGTTTTAGTCTCTTGTGACTATACCTACTGATTACCACATTATCTAGGCATAGTGGTGAGTCGTAGTTTCGGCCAAAATGCGTATTCTTGCGTATTTTGTAACCAAACTACTTTTAGGTATCAAAACCATTTGTTTTGATACCAAACCTGTTTTCAAACCTCGTTAAGCATGTTTTAACATGTTTAGCTCGTCACTTTAGGTTTAGTGCTTATGTAGGGTCGTAAGGTAAGCGGTCTAAACAACCGCTTATACTTTCGAACCCGACCCGTTTGGTCAATCTTTAGGATTCGATCAAACACATTAGGTGACCATAGTTGCATAGGGAATAACCTTCCGAGGTTATACCTTATGGTCACGTCGTTTAAGTAGTTGTATGATAGGTAGTTTATATGCCTTAGGTAAATGACCAAAATGCCCTTTTTACACCAAAATTCATTTTAAGCATATGTAACATAATTTTTGATATCTAAAATGATTTGGCAACAATATTAGACATGTTAAGGCATATTTTACTTATCATAGGACTAGTTAGGCGGTCCGAACGCGTTTTACGCGAACGACGTGTTAAAGTGGCGTAAGCTACCTTAACGAGTCGTAATGGGTCGTAAGCACTTAGGTTAGGTTTCGTTTTAGAATGTAGGCTTTGTTAAACCATATTACACGAGTCCCTACACTTATTTGGTTTACGAAACCTCATTTTATCCGATCCTCCGATTTAGGTCCGTTTATTTACATAGTTACCTATATTAGGTGTCGTTTGATTCTGTGATACTTCTAGCTTTGCTTGGTTGTTATTCAAGACTTCTAAGCATCCTCAAGTGAGTACATAGACCCCTCTTTTACTGTTTTTCAAACGTTTTGGGGTGAAACACATGTGCCTACTTGTTACTTTTGTGTTTTCCATGTTTTCATATCATATACTTGCTGTGTTCATTAGTACACTATTAGTACGTGATGTCATTATGTTTTGCTATGTATGTTCACTTAACATGCTAGCACAATTGTTTAATGTTTTGAACCATTTGTAATCGTTGGATGTATGTGAACCATTTGTAATCGTTGGATGTATGTGAACCATTTGAAATCATAGGATGTATGTGAACCATTTGTAATCGTTGGATGTATGTGAGCCATTTGTAATCATTGGATGTATGTAAACTATTTGTAATCATTGGATGTATGTGAACCATTTGTAATCATTGGAGGTAAGTGAACCATTTGTAACCATTCGATGTATGTGAACCATTTGTAACTGTTTGAGCCATTGGGTTAGGAAAGTGATTATGTAACGGGGCGGGTGTAATGTGTTAAAAGCATGGTGGATACGCCGCTGGTACTTCCTATATATAAGTGCTTTTAACACATTATATATCGTTGCGTTATCTAGATCACTTGGGTAAACAATTTTGAAGCAATGTCACACAATTATGTTTTCTGAATAATATAAACTATACGAGTCTTATTAACGAGTTCTACGAGATGTTTTACGATTTGATTTAATAAAACAAAATGTTTTGGAGTTAAGAATCATGGCTACGAGATTTTGTAAATCATATCCAACTTGATTTGAGTTGGTTAACTATGTCGAAATACTATACTTTTCAAACTAAGGTTTTTAAATAAGTATTGCAACATGTAAAACGAGCCATGAATCTGACACTCATATAAAACCTATGTACTCGTCAGCATTTTTATGCTGACGTATTTTCACATGTGTTTCAGGTACCATAGTTGATGATGTTTGATGATGATACTTGTGTACGCTCACATAGGAATGGACGAGGCCTTAGTGACTTAATAACAATGAAAGTTTATTTGTTCATGTTTTGTTTCTAATTCCAATGTAGTGTAATACGTTTAATTCAATAAAACGAAACTGTTTAATCCATGGTTGTGAAACAATGATTCTGTTACAACACTCCACGATGTTTCCGCCACGTTTTGTTGTTTTACGTGGTCAGGGTGTGACATAAAAGTTGGTATCAGAGCCAATGGCTATAGGGAATTAGGTTATTAGTAATTCTTTGACCAATACTATAACCTTCCTAGGACCCTAACGCGAGTTTACTTGCGTTTAGTCATAAAACAATACAGTTGCCTATCTTTAGGCAGCAACCACAATAAGAACACAAAATTTGAATCTGCTTTGAAAACTAATCATCTGTTTTAGGATGATTTATTGTAAGGTTTTAAACCTTCAAAGTTTTCAAAATCTCGTCAAAGTTTGGGTCTGCATAATGTGAACACGTGCAAACTGGAAGGGTGGGTGCCTGTACCCTGAGCTTTCTGTCTAAGGCTAGAGTGTTCGTACAAATCCGCAATATCGAACCAGTCACTCTTACCTGGGAACTCTTGGGGTGAGTGTCCACTTATAGGCGAGCATGTCTTCGCAATACATTATGAGGACCTATTTGCTTTGATTCAGCCTTTATGTGTCGTTTGTTTGCTTCGTGGTTCAAACAAATGACCATCACCCATGATTTTGGTCGGTAATTGTAACATCCTATTCTTACCCAATGCCATTTCATTTGTTTTCTCTCTTGTTTCCCCTTTTTAGAATGCCTCCACGACGCGAAAATCAGGTACATATTGAAGAGCTGGCAGCTGTCATTACGCAGCAAATGACTGCTGCAATCCCGAACATCGTTGCTCAATGTAACCAAGCTCTCAAAAACAATAATGCCCCCTGCAACTTCAAGACGTTCAACTCGGCTAAGCCATCAAAGTTTTCTGGGTCTCAAGGAGCGACTGCACTTCTACAATGGTTCGAGAGTCTAGAGAGCACCTTCAGGCATGTTCAATGCCCAAATGAGCGAAAGGTAGAATTCGCATCTAGTGTCTTTGAGAAACGAGCTTTGACATGGTGGAATGGTGTGATGAGAGATAGGGGTGCCGATGTGGCACTGGCTCAAACGTGGGAAGAGCTTCGAGCCCTGATGATGAAGGAATTCTGTCCTCGTCACGAGATCAGGGCCTTGGAAAGGGAATTCGATGATCTTAAGCAAGATAGCGGTGAGCATCGAGCCTACATGGATCGTTATGAGGAGTTAAGTCTGTTATGCCCGAATATGGTTACGCCTTTGGATAAGGCAATCGAAAAGTACATTGATGGACTCCCTGACCCAGTACAAGACATTGTGACTGGTAGTAACCCCACTATAGTTAGGCAGGCCATTGAGCTATCTGCTACCTTGACTGAATCTCAAATCAGGAAAGGTAAACTTTTCCAAAAAGGTGATAAGAAACGAATCGAAGAATCGAAACCCAAAGATAAATAGACTGAATCCTCCAAGAAGTCAAAGAAGCAAAAAGCTTCCCAAAACTTCGCCGTGGTTGCTCACAATGATTAAGCTGCCCCCAACCGACCAGCTCAACCCCCTGCTAGGAAGCCATACAACGGAACTGCACCCTTGTGCAACCAATGTAACCTTCATCATCATGCTAGTGTGAAGTGCCGCAAATGCCAAATTTGTGGAATTATATGTCATATAGCAAGAGTTTGCCGAGCTGCAGTTGCACCAAATCAAGCTGACAACAATCCTGCTCAAGCTCGTTTTCCACCAGGTTCTTGCTACAACTATGGCGAGATGGGTCATTTCCGAAGAAATTGACCAAAGCTTGCTAATGCAAATCCAACATAGGAATGAGCATCTGACCGACTAGAAGACAACACCGTTTAGAAATAATCACATCTTCTGTATTATTTTCTTTTGTTGTCAAGGTCCTTGAAACAGTTGTTATCGTTGTTTATAACTAAATCTTTTATTTACATTGCAATATATTTATGTAGTTGCATGTATAAACAACATATCCTCTACAATACCGACAATCAAGGAATCGTATTCCTTGAAGAGCAGACTACCCCCAAAATTCTTCCATTTTATGATCTCTTGCGTTTTCCACGAAAATCCTAAGTACCCGTTTCTTCCAAGGAGACGAAGTACAAGGCGCAAGTTACAACTTTGGACGAATACCCAAAGTACCACTATAAATCCTTAATAGGGTACCTAAGGGTACTTCCGTAAATCCTAAAATTGTTGTGTTCCTAAATTCGAATATTACGTTTCTTTGAAAACAAAGTCGAATTTTTGGAAGACCATCCTATCTTTTTAGATAGATTCTAGAGGATATTAAAGTCCATCGGCTGGTTTCCTGGTGTACCTTGAATATCCATGTTCAATCGACAACAAGTTAATAAAAAATTAATAATCAAGTTAAACAATTATGTGATTACGTGCTTATGTGTTCCCTTTTATGTTTTTGTGTGATCCAAGTTTTTGTTATCCAAATCCTCGTAGAATCTTCCATATCTTCGTATAAGGGATTCATAGTAGGATATCCAAAGGTACTACCTTAAATCCTTAATGGGCTTCTACGTAATAGTAAAGACCCTTGGATTATAATGTACTATTCCATAATTAGACCCCTTGAGTGGTCTAGTTAAATAGATTGATCCAAAAATCTGGTTAGGAATATCATGTGATGATATAGCTGAAAAGACTCCTTGGTGGTCTAATTAAAGAGATCATTTGTCGATCTAATTAAAAGGACCCTATGATAGTCTAGTCACACTCATCATAGGTTTGATTTTCTTCCCCTTCACATTACAAAACAAACTGTGCAGACTGTGCAAGGAATTACGTAATTATAGATGCATACATAATTATGGAATTCAGTTCACAGAAACCACAGCAAGTTTTGTCATGTGTCTAGAGTTGACTCAGTTCATTTCCGTTTCTGAAGAATACCCATTGAGGAAAATGACTCATTCCGTTCATTTTCGTTTCTGAAGAATATCCATCGAGGGAAATGAATATTCTTGATTTTTCCTTCATTTCCGTTTCTGAAGAATACCCATTGAGGAAAATGACTCATTCCGTTCATTTTCGTTTCTGAAGAATACCCATCGAGGGAAATGAATATTCTTGATTTTTCCTTCATTTCCGTTTCTGAAGAATACCCATTGAGGAAAATGACTCATTCCATTCATTTTCGTTTCTGAAGAATATCCATCGAGGGAAATGAATATTCTTGATTTTTCCTTCATTTCCATTTCTGAAGAATACCCATTGAGGAAAATGACTCATTCCGTTCATTTTTGTTTCTGAAGAATATCCATCGAGGGAAAATAATATTCTTGATTATTCGTTCATTTCCGTTTCTGAAGAATACCCATTGAGGAAAATGACTCATTCCGTTCATTTTCGTTTCTGAAGAATATCCATCGAGGGAAATGAATATTCTTGATTATTCGTTCATTTTCGTTTCTGAAGAATACCCATTGAGGAAAATGACTCATTCTGTTCATTTTCATTTCTGAAGAATATCCATCGAGGGAAATGAATATTCTTGATTATTCGTTCATTTTCATTTCTGAAGAATACCCATTGAGGAAAATGACTCATTCCATTCATTTTCGTTTCCAAAGAATATCCATCAAGGGAAATGAATATCCTTGATTTTTCCTTCATTTTCATTTTTAAAGATTGTCCGTTGAGAGAAATGACAGGATTATGCCTTGCATAATATTTTATGGGTTATTCTACGCAAATAGATAAGCACCCTAGATTCCATGCAAGGCAATTATTTAACACAGCGTCACAGACAGACTCCTACGAATAAATTTCGGGACGAAATTTCCTAAAGTAGGGGAGACTGTGACACCTGTGCCTCTGTGACCATCAAATAAATACCAAACCAATGAAATATTATATTTCATACTTGGGATTTGTATAAATATGTGTATCTTTTGCACATATCAATTCTTGTTCGATTTCAAGCTTTAAATCGCTTTCTGGAAGGTTATACGCGCACTGATGCGTAAATATAACCATTTTAATGCAACGAACACTCCAGAATAGTGAAATAGGCTTAAAATACCTTAAATAAGCTTTACATAACTTATAAATAAGTTTTGGAGGGTTTGGTGTGGCGAAATCAAGTTTATTCACTTACAGGGACTAATTTCGACAAACTGCAAAAGTATACCAATTTGTACTGTAACGAACATTCCAGAACATAACCATAAGTTAAACATACCCTAAATATCCTTTACATAGCTTAGAAATAGGCTTTGAGGGGTTCGGTGTGCTAAAATAAACTTTTTGGTCATTCAGGGACTAAAAGCGTCAAAAAGTGAATAAGTTTGCATTTTCGCGCATATCTTACGTTTTGAATACATCCGGAGATCCAAAACTTTATGTAATCATTAAAATATTTTGTTTTAGTGATTGGCATGATAAAATTCCATTCATCTCCTAATTTGGATCGTTTTTCGCATTCGTTCGTGTTTCGTCGTAATTAACCGAACAACGCAACCGTACGACCAAACGAACCGACATCCGAGATATTTTTGAGTATTTTTCATGTTCCCTATACTTTAACTTCATTTTAGATCCTTGAAATGGGATTAACGGGGCTTAAACGTGTTAAAAATGCATCAAAAACCATGTTTTGCACATTCAGGGACCAAAATTGACAATCTGCCATAGTTATCTTAGGAAGGGACCAAAATGAAAAATCTAAATTCCAGCTTGTTCCAGCTGTTCCCCTCATTTGCACATGGTTTTAATGAAACTAGGGGCTCCCATGGTTTCACAAAACCATGGGCACATGTGTACGGATGAGATCGAAGCTCGTTTTACGATGAACGATCTTAATGGTTGTGCAAAAACTATAAATACCCACCTTCCTCATTTTCATTCTTCGCACCTTGGTCTGATTGCTCTCTAAGTTGAAGTGCTTTCACTTCATACCTGAGAATAATCGGGTCAAACTTCCGTTCTTGGACCTTTTGTAAGTCCTCTTTCGTTCTTTTTCGCGTGAAAGTCAAACTGTGTTTGACTTTCTACTTTGACCAGTTTATGGTCAACATGAAGTTCGTTTAAACTTCATAACGTGAGCGTAATCACGATGGTTTTAGCCTCTTGTGACTATACCTACTGATTACCACATTATCTAGGCATAGTGGCGAGTCGTAGTTTCGGCCAAAATGCGTATTCTTGCGTATTTTGTAACCAAACTACTTTTAGGTATCAAAACCGTTTGTTTTGATACCAAACCTGTTTTCAAACCTCGTTAAGCATGTTTTAACATGTTTAGCTCGTCACTTTAGGTTTAGTGCTTATGTAGGGTCGTAAGGTAAGCGGTCTAAACAACCGCTTATACTTTCGAACCCGACCCGTTTGGTCGATCTTTAGGATCCGACCAAACACATTAGGTGACCATAGTTGCATAGGGAATAACCTTCCGAGGTTATACCTTATGGTCACGTCGTTTAAGTAGTTGTATGATAGGTAGTTTATATGCCTTAGGTAAATGACCAAAATGCCATTTTTACGCCAAAATTCATTTTAAGCATATGTAACATAATTTTTGATATCTAAACTGATTTGGCAACAATATTAGACATGTTAAGGCATAGTTTACTTATCATAGGACTAGTTAGGCGGTCCGAATGCGTTTTACGCGAACGACGCGTTAAAGTGGCGTAAGCTACCTTAACGAGTCGTAATGGGTCGTAAGCACGAGTCCCTACACTCATTTGGTTAGGTTTCGTTTTAGAATGTAGGCTTTGTTAAACCATATTACACGAGTCCCTACACTCATTTGGTTTACGAAACCTCATTTTATCTGATCCTCCGATTTAGGTCCGTTTATTTACATAGTTACCTATATTAGGTGCCGTTTGATTCCGTGATCCTTCTAGCTTTGCTTGGTTGTTATTCAAGACTTCTAAGCATCCTCAACTGAGTACATAGACCCCTCTTTTACTGTTTTTCAAACGTTTTGGGGTGAAACACATGTGCCTGCTTGTTACTTTCGTGTTTTCCATGTTTTCATATCATATACTTGCTATGTTCATTAGTACACTATTAGTACGTGATTTCATTATGTTTTGCTATGTATGTTCACTTAACATGCTACCACAATTGTTTTACGTTTTGAACCATTTGTAATCGTTGGATGTATGTGAACCATTTGTAATCGTTGGATGTATGTGAACCATTTGAAATCATTAGATGTATGTGAACCATTTGTAATCTTTGGATGTATGTGAGCCATTTGTAATCATTGGATGTATGTGAACCATTTGTAATCATTGGATGTATGTGAACCATTTGTAATCATTGGAGGTATGTGAACCATTTGTAACCATTCGATGTATGTGAACCATTTGTAACTGTTTGAGCCATTGGGTTAGGGAAGTGATTATGTAACGGGGCGGGTGTAATGTGTTAAAAGCATGGTGGATACGCCGCTGGTACTTCCTATATATAAGTGCTTTTAACACATTATATATCGTTGCGTTATCTAGATCACTTGGGTAAACGATTTTGAAGCAGTGTCACACATTTATGTTTTCTGAATATTATAAACCATACGAGTCTTATTAACAAGTTCTACGAGATGTTTTACGATTTGATTTAATAAAACAAAATGTTTTGGAGTTAAGAATCATGGCTACGAGATTTTATAAATCATATCCAACTTGATTTGAGTTGGTTAACTATGTCGAAATACTATACTTTTCAAACTAAGGTTTTTAAATAAGTATTGCAACATGTAAAACGAGCCATGAATCTGACACTCATATAAAACCTATGTACTCGCCGGCATTTTTATGCTGACGTATTTTCAGATGTGTTTCAGGTACCATAGTTGATGATGTTTGATGATGATACTTGTGTACGCTCACATAGGAATGGACGAGGCCTTAGTGACTTAATAACAATGAAAGTTTATTTGTTCATTAATTCCAATGTAATGTAATACATTTAATTCAATAAAACGAAACTGTTTAATCCATGGTTGTGAAACAATGATTCTGTTACATTACTCCCCTACGTTTTCGCCACGTTTTGTTGTTTTACGTGGTCAGGGTGTGACAAAGAAAGGTACGTTTATTTCACCAGAGTGAATCCCTCCACAAACGCGGTCGAGGAGGTTTTTTTCGTTCATCCGGACTCGTACAACATGTGGCGTGCATTCCCACATGTGTTGATGATTGATGCTACCTACAAGACGAATGAGTATAAGCTTCCGTTTATTCAAGTTGTGGGTGTGACAGCGACACACAAGTCTTTTTGTGTGGCTCATGCGTTTTTCTCTAAAGAATAAAAAAAGATAACTTCTTATGGGTCCTAGAGAAGCTCAAAGAATTGTTGGTAGATTGCATGGAGCCATGTGTAATTTTAACAGATAGGGATCAAGCTTTGATGAATGTTTGCGATAAAGTATTCCCAAAAGCTTCCAAATTGCTATGTAGGTGGCACATCTCACAGAATATTCTAAAACACTATCGGGCAAAATTTACGGATGAAGACTAGAAAATATTCAAGCTTTCTTAGTCTCGATTGTGTAGTTCTCTTACTCCGACGCTATACAATTATAACTTTCAGCGGCTTTTCACGTGACTGGTTAACGACGAACGATCAGGTACATATTATATTAGTTTACATACATTCATCCATACATATATACATACAAACATTACAAATCATTGTATTCAATTTTTTTTTCAGATGTTCTGGATTATTTGTATGATGTGTGGCTGAAAGATTATAAAGAAAAGTTCGTTTCAGCTTGGACTAACACAGTCCCCAATTTTGGTCAACATACAACCAACAGAGTTGAAAGCCAGCATTCTAAGTTTAATAGATACATTAAAGGGCCAAACAACTCGCTCCATAGACTTGTGTGTCTTGTTGGCAAAGTTGTAGAGTCGCAAAAGATATAAATAAAACTTAGTTTTCAGGAGAGCAGGTCCGTGCAAATGGGGGACCATAGATTTCCATTTTTTGACAACCTACGCGGTAATGTTTCCCAAAAAGCCTTAGAGTTATTGGTTGTCGAGAGGAAGAAGCTACATGCGTTGAGGGCAGGAGGGGGGACTTGTGGCCACCAGCTTTCTACGGGTTGTGGGTTGCCATGTGTTTGTCAGATGGAGTGGTGGGAAAATACAGGTAACATAACAACTATAACATATGCTTCGATCCATAGAATATTCAGGCGGAAAAACAGGTTGGAAAATTCCACTTGCCGCGATAGACAAATTCTGGACAAAACTTGATTTTTCGACAGAAAAACTTAATCAAGACGAGTGTAATATTCAGGCAGAAATGGATAAACTCACACAGCAACTACAGACGCAGCCACCTCTAGTGTTAAAAAGTATGTTGTCGAAGATGAAAACGGTGTTGAATCCAAGTATGACTGACCATCAACCGCCTGAGGTACAACAAGATACCCGGGGCCGCCCAACTACGAAAGCAAAACAACAAAAGAATGAAGACCTTGCGAGACGTAAAGATAAACAACCCGAATCACAGAGGAACGACTACACTCAAAAGCCAAATGTGCGACGTAGTCGTTCAAAGAAAAGCAAAGAAGAAAAAAATACACTTCTGATTATAGATAAAGACTTTCCACTGTTGGCCGGGCACAGGTACATACATATATTTAGAATTCTTTTTCAATTTTTTATTTTTTAATATTTTTTAGTTTTTTTTTTGGCCAATTATAGGTACAAAAACATGATCGAGTGTTTTAAGGATTGGCTTCCATCTAGCTATCGGAGATACATAATACATATCGAAGATGCCCAGCCGGACGGTAACTGTGGGTTTCGATCCATAGCTATGGGTTTGGGGTATGACCAGAAACAGTGGAAGTGGGTCCGCCAAGAGCTACTCGACGAGATGTTCATTAACAAAAAGCGTTGGGGCATATACTCGAATCATTGGACAAGGGATGTTACAAAAATGTGTATCGATCGATAAATTGGTTAAATGTTGAACCTGCACCTATGGCATGCTGGATGGTGTTGCCCTACACAGGGTTGTTGGTGGCTCAAAAATTTGGGGTGATTGTTCAACACTTTAGCAACGGTGTTTGTCAAACTTACTTCCCGATGTTCGATGGACCGCAGGTTTACCCGAACCATTCCATTTTAACGATTGCTTATGTCAAAGATAGCCATTTCATCATGGTTAAGTTAGCGGATGATAGCCCGATGCCAGTACCAAATGGGCTTTGGAATGTATACCGAAGTATGGAAGCTATGGAATGGGAGACAATGTACATGTCTCGTATTGCACAGGGTAGGGCGTTACTACGTAGTAATAGAACTCGACAAAAAGAAGTTATTGACTTGTATTAGGTGTAGCATGCGTGAAACATAGTGTACGCAACGAATTTATTAATGTTTCTCTTTAATATAATTTAAATATATTGTAACATCCGTCAAATATAGTGTACGCAACAATTTTTTTATAAATTTTTTTAATTAAAGTGCTTCATATTAAAGAAAGGTGTACAAAAAAAAACTATTGTTTTAAAGGGATTTAAAATTGTTGACTCAAACTAAAAATAAAATATGTTATTGTTTTTTTTAATAAAAGGAATTAATTTTAATATAAATAAATGAATAATAAAAAATGTCAAAAATGCAAAAAAACGGCCATAAACCAGTTTCAACGCGGCTCGAACTCGTGACCTCCCAGTTAAATGCACCCGTCCCTTCCACTGGGACAAGTGTCTCACCCATTGATTATCCCGATTATTATTTCTCGTATACTAAGTTTCATAGATTCAAAATTCAAAAAGGAAAGTACAACTCATATACGCCGCTCATTGAACCATACGGCTCTCATTGAACACAAACACTTTCCCAACTTCAATAAAGGGGTAAAATAGATCTAAAATTTGAAAACTCACACACTAAAACACCAAGAACACACACACAAACGCTCTGGACCACACGATTTTCACAAGACAAACTCTGGACCACACGATGAAGGTTAGTTTGTATTCCAAATTTTATTGCTTAATCTTCAACCTTTTTTATTTTTTTGTTTTATTTCCGCCGTTTGTGGTGGTGTTGGGTTTGACGGTGGTGGGGGATTGAGGCGGTGGGGGATTGACTGTGGTGGGGAATGACGGCGGTGGTGATTGACGGCAGTGGTAGTGGGTGTGGTGGTGGTTGTTGTGGTGGTGGTGGTGGTGGGGATTGATGGCTGTGGTGGTGGTGGTTGGGATTGACGGTTGTGGTGGTGGTGGTGGTTGTGGTGGTAGTGGTTGTTGTGGTGGTGGTTAGGCGGGTGTGGTGGTGGCTGTGGTGGTGGTTGTGGTCGTGGTTAGGCGGGTGTGGTGGTGGTGGTGGTAGCGTAACCCTACCCGACCCCTGGCCCGACACGTTTGTCGGGTCTAGACTTATATCATCGTTTTTTTAAATGTGCATATGTTATTTTTATTATTATATTTATTATTTTTAACAATATATTTTCGGATGTCGGGTCTAATGCTATAATTGTATGTTTTATTAACAGGATATCGAAAGTCGGTGTTTTGATGGTGGTGGTAGCGTAATCCTTATGGAGAAGTACACTGCGTTCATATTTCAGATTCAAACGCTTAACTGCGTTCGTATTCCAGATTCATGCACCGGAACGTCCACCAACGACAATGCTTCTGCACCCACAATCTGTGAGGGTGGAAGTAGATATTTACCGGTGACTGTGAGGGTGAACTGGAATGTCCTGGAACCTCCACCAACGACAATGCTTCTGCGTCAGCAACCTCGAGGGAGAACTCCTTCTGTATGGATTGGTTCTTCATGTTGTGGAACCGGTTACTGAGAATTATTCTGCGACAACGAGGGAGCGCCAGATCAGGTCGGAGGTTCTTCATGTGGTAATGGGGAAACGGAAAGCACGTTTACCGTGGAACGCATCCTTAAACTTGATAGCAACAATGTGGTGACCGAATAGAGATCTGAATAACCGATACAGTTTCCAAGAATTTAAGAATATGTAACAGTTAGCGATTTAGGGTTTAGTCGTTATATTTTGTATTATAATGACATGTTTTGTGTATTAATATAAAACGATGTTTCATGTATTTATTGCGTTATGGTTAATAAATGACAAGTGAAAAATAATTAAAGACATAATAATTGATAAATAAAAAATTTGATATTTTATAATACACTCATTTCATAAAATATCGTCATGGGTCAAAGACCCTACCCGACCCCCGGCCCGACCCGTTTGCCGGGACTAGATATAACATCGTTTTTTTAAATGTGCATATGTTTTATTATTATTATTATTATTATTATTATTATTATTATTATTATTATTATTGTTATTATTATTATTATTGTTATTATTATTTGTTATTATTATTATTATTTATTATTATTATTATTGTTATTATTATTATTATTGGTTAATGAGCAACTCATTATGTGCATATGCTTTATTATTATTATTATTATTATTATTATTATTATTATTATACGATACGTCGAGCCAAAACGTATTTAAGCAATGGTGTTTGTCAAACTTACTTCCCGTTTGTTTGATGGTCCGGAGGTTTATCCGAACCATTCCATTTTATCGATCACTTATGTCGAAGGTGTCTATTTCATCATTGCTAAGTTAACGGGATGATTGCCCGATGTCGGTACGAAATGGACTTTGAAATACCCCACCGACGTATAGAAGCTATGGAATGGGTGACAGTGTACATGTATCGTATTACACAGGGTAGGGCGTTAGTAGATAGTAATAGAACTTCACGAAAAAGAATTTGTTAACTTGGCAAAGGTGTAACATCCGTGAAATATAGTGTATGTAACAATTTAAAAAAAAATATTAATTAGGGTGTTTTATAACATAAAAACCCTTAATTACCACACAATTTTTTTTTTAAAATTAATTGCATATGGGTCGTATAGGACAATGAGACCCATATACAACTCCTATAAGGTGCTCATTGACCAATAAGCCTCCCCTGATGGACACCTTATGAGTGTCTCATTGACCAATAAGCCTTCCCTGGTTGTTTCCACTTTTATCAAAGGTGCAATAGTTCAACCAGGGGAGGCTTATTGGTCAATGAGACACTCATAAGGTGTCCACCAGGGGAGGCTTATTGGTCAATGAGCACCTTATAGGAGTTGTATATGTGTATCATTGCCCTATACGACCCATATGCAATTAAATTTTTAAAAACATTTTGTGTGGTAATTAAGGGTTTTTATGCTATAAAACACCCTAATTAATATATATTTTTTTAAATTGTTCCATACACTATATTTCGCGGATGTTACACCTTTGCCAAGTTAACAAATTCTTTTTCGTGAAGTTATATTACTATCTACTAACGCCCTACCCTGTGTAATACGATACATCTACTAACACCTTTGCCAAGTTAACAAATTCTTTTTCGTGAAATTCTTTATTGTTGTTATTATTATTATTATTTATTATTATTATTGTTATTGTTATTGTTATTATTTATTGTTGTTATTATTACTTATTATTATTATTATTGTTATTGTTGTTATTATTATTATTTATTATTACTATTATTATTATTATTATTATTATTATTATTTATTATTGTTATTATTTTTATTATTATTATTATTATTTATTATTGTTATTGTTATTATTATTATTTATCATTATTATTGTTATTGTTATTATTTATTGTTATCATTATTTATTATTATTGTTATTATTTTTATTTATTATTATTTTGTTATTATTATTGTTATTATTATTATTATTATTTATTTATTATTATTATTATTATTATTATTATTGTTGTTGTTATTATTATTATTTATTATTATTGTTAGTATTATTTATTATTATTATTGGTATTATTATTATTTATTTTTATTATTATTATTTTTTTTTATTATTATTTATTATTATTATTATTTATTATTATTATTGTTATTATTTTTATTATTATTTATTATTATTATTTATTATTATTGTTATTATTTTTATTATTATTATTTATTATTCTTATTATTTATTATTATTATTGTTATTATTTTTCTTGTTATTATTTATTATTATTATTTATTATTATTGTTATTATTATTATTTATTATTTATTATTATTTATTATTATTGTTATTATTATTATTATTATTTATTATTATTATTATTATGGTTATTATTATTATTAATAAATTTTTTCGGTTTTAATTAATTTAATAAATTTTATGTTATAATTAATTTAATAAATTTTTTGGTTTTAATTAATTTAATAAATTTTTCAGTTATAATTAATTTAATAAATTTTTCGGTTATAATTAATTTAATAATTTTTTTGTTATAATTAATTTAATAAATTTTTCGGTTTTAATTAATTTAATAAATTTTCTGTTATAATTAATTTAATAAATTTTTGCTTTTAATTAATTTAATAAATTTTCTGTTATAATTAATTTAATAAATTTTTCGGTTTTAATTAAGATTAAAAAAGAAAAAAATGCAAAAAACCGCCTCTACACCCGGATCGAACTCGTGACCTTTCCCTTAAATGCACCCGTCCCTTCCACTGGGACAAGTGTCTCACCCATTAATCTTCCCGATTATTAGTTTTCTTATGCTTAGTTCCAGAGATTAAAAAAGAAAAAAATATATCCGCCACTTATTGCCCTATACGCCCCCTTATTGATTCAAAAACAACTTTCCAAGTTTGGCCAAATAAAGAACAGATCTAAAAGTTAACCCCACACACTAAAACACCAAGAGAACACACACTGTCTCTCTTGTATCACTCGATCCGAACGTATCAACCCTATACGGTGCATATTTTCATAAAAGGTTAGTGTATTATTTCATCTTTCCTTTGTCTTTTTTTTTTTAATTTTGGACGGTGGTGGGTGGTAAAGGTTGACCGGATAAGTTGGGGATGGTGATAAAGGTGTCAACGGAATAGTTGGGGACTGTCACCGGAATAGTTGGGGATGGTGATAAAGGTGTCACCGGAATAGTTGGGGACTGTCACCGGAATAGTTGGGGATGGTGACCGAATAAGCGATGGGGGATAATAGTTGGGTTATAGATTAGTTTAGGATGTAGATAACGGTTGACATAAAATAAATAGATGAAAACGAATCCGATTAGCGGTTCCGGGTTTCCCGAAACCTGCCGGAATCCCGCCGGAATCCCACCGGAATCTCGCCGGTAAAGCAGTTTTGAAAGTCCTTCTTGTCATTCACTTTTTTAAACTTTATTTAGTACAAATCTTAAATTTAAACATTAAAATTGTAAAAAGTTTTTATAGAAATTATTTTGTTTTCTAAATTTATTTAATATTTCAGTAAAAAAATGTAAGTTATAAAAAAAATTAACTCGAAAGGTTTATTGAAGAATAATGTATTACAAATACAATAAACGATTAGTTATTTAGTTATGTCTTATTTGGCGTGAAGTGTTGATTATTCGGGTGTTATTTGGTATTGTTTGTCGATTATTTAGATGTTAATTTGTTAGAAACTTTGTCGATTATTTAGGCGTTAATTTCGTTAAGGTGGGTCGGATGTGGTGGTGGTGGGTCGTCTATACAATTTGTTATTAAAATTATTACAAGGTTATAAAAATTGTAAAAAGTTTATAATATGACATGTATTATATATTAATTTTTGCAGATATGTCGTCAGACGAGGAGGAGTTTGGTGCAGCACAGGTGCCTGGATTCGATGAGATGGCCGGAGGTGATTGTTTGGGTATTCCCTATATGGACTACCCGAACAATTCTAGGGAGTATAAACGTTTTAACAGGTTGCGACAAATGAAGGTGGGTCTGCAGAGGGCGTTGTCATGGGAGGCTTTATGGGAGGTCGGGGAGGAGGAGAGAGCCCGTGGTTTGATCAGGGAGAATTCCCCGTGGGATTGCATGTTTTCGGTGGCGGCTGGGCCGTCTTATAGGACCATGATGGTGGAGTTTCTGTCCACATTCGTGTTTTGTCCACGGCCGGCTGACCGGCCCAATTCGGATATGGACAATCCGAAGGTGGAAGCACCGCCTCCCAGGTATCTTTTTGTTTGTTCGGGTAGCGACAAAATTGGTCGCTGCGTCAGTTTGCTATTGCCACCGGGTTCTATAATGATGATGAGTTGGTTCAAGACATCTATACCACCGCAATTTGGGCTATGCCTGATGATCAGTTGTTTGCTTGGTGGCCCACTCTATGTCCTGGACCCTTCGGTAAGAAGGCCCGAGTTTCTGCGATTCCTGACCCACTCGTTCGCTACATACACCGCTGCATTGCCACGTCGATCTCTGCGCGTGGCAAAAGCAACGAGTGGGTCACGAAGGTGGATCTGTTCTTTCTGTACTGCTTATATACGGGCACACCGTGCGCCCTCCATCGCTGTCTGGCGGAGTATTTCGCCTCGTACGACAAATGGCAGAGGCGTAGCCGTTTGATTGGAGGGGCGTTTATCACGCGTATTGCCCAGCATTGCGGTCTGTATTACCCATTCCTTGAGGATATGCCGGCCCCAGCACCACACGAGCCCTTAGATCTTAGGACGATGAGAGGGATGAAGATTGCGGTGAACTTTCCGGATATCGGGCATCGGTTTGTTGACGATCACCAACAGATTTATGAACCCCAACCGATAGTCCACCAGGCACTGCTCGAGGCTGGGAGGTGGAGATGCCGCATATTGCTGACGTGCCTGCTATGGATGGAGACATGGAGCCTCAGGTTGACCAGGGGCATCCGCAGGAGCCACCACAGATTCCACAACGTGTTTATCATGCAGTGCGGTTGCCTCAGTCCACCCAACGTCTCCTTGAGAGGCTGGTGGCGGGTCAGGATGGTATGATGGTGAGCTGGACACAACAGTTTCAGCGGATGGACAGGCGGATGGACCGGATGGAGGATTTGATGGAGTGGGTGATGGCTTGTGAGGCCGAGAGACGTACCCAGGCGGGGTTGCCGGTTCGACCCCCGCCACATCCACGAGTGTATCCGGGTTTCGACATGGAGGCAGGTCCGTCCGGAACGCAGGCAGGTGGTGGGGATGATTCTGACGACAGCGATGCGGACATGGAGGATTAGTATTTGTATTTGTTGGGTGAATTTTATTTTGTTAAACATTTGTGGGCATGTATGAACAAATATTTATTTCTTTTTGTTTAAACATTTGTAACTTGATGAATGTTTGTTCGTTTTGTTATTTATTCTTAGTTATTTATGCTTAGTCGACTTATTATAAAAAAAACAACATTTTTTTAAAAACTTAATATATATAATAATATTAAAAAACGATATTTATTACTAATATTCGATTACATGTCTTGCATAAACTTACATACTAACAATGAAAAATAACAAGACAAACAACACAAAAAAATCCAACTGATTATCAAACAGCGTTCCCTCTTACGAACAACCCTTGAATGAACATCTTCAAATTCCACTTCTTGCAATTTATAAATTCGAACCTCCTCTCTCAAATACTTGACTTCGTTTTGAAGCACAACCCTCGTATCCATCAGTTCTTTGATGACCACACATGCCCGACGACACAGGGGAGTATCGACCCACACAAAGAAGTTGCACTTAGAACGCTGACACGAAAAAAATAAATCACTAATATACAAGGGTTAATGGAAAAAAATATATTAAAAATTCGGGTAAAACAACCATTGTGATTAAAAACGTACCATAATGTGACAAGTGTAAAATTGACGTCCGGGATTAGCTTCAGTCCAAGATGTTCTTAGTGCAGTCGTCCTACCACATTTGCAAACAACCATTGTGAATTTGTGATTGTGAAGATGGTGTATATTTCTGTGGCAAGTAAGGATGACAAAAATACCCGACATTTGCAACCAACATATACAAGCTTTAAAAAAAACAAACCAATATGTCGCTCATAGGCCCATACGCGCGTATAGTGGGTACGGAGGCTGACAACTTTTCAGCCCATATGCCTCGTATAGCCCGATGAGACTCTCATCCACCTACTTTTTCTGAAAAGTTGACAGGACATTTATTACACCCCACTTGCATAAGACTCTCATCGACCCATACGGGTCTCATTGAAGTTAAGTTTCACCTTCTTTTTATAGTTTAACCGAGAATAAGTACATATCCAAATACAAAAGTTATATCCAAAAGTTATTTTTTGGACGAGTTATGGACCACACGATAACAATCCAGAAGGGGACCACACGCGTCTCTCGTATAGTTTTCGCTCTCGTATCGGTCTATACGGTCGGAATATTCAAGGTTTGTTTACCCTTGTTTTTTTGTGGTTTTATTTTGGCGGTTTGTGGTGGTGTTGGGGTTGTGGTGGTGGTGGTGGTGGTGGTGGGGGTGGGTCGGCTGGGGTGGTGGTGGTGGTAGTGGTGGGTCGGTTGTGTTGGTGGTGGTGGTGTTGGTGGGTCGGCTGTGGTGGTGGTGGTGGGTCGGCTGTGGTGGTGGTGGTGGTAGTGGGTCGGCTGGGGTGGTGGTGGTGGTGGTGGGTCGGCTGGGGTGGTGGTGGTGGTGGTGGGTCGGCTGGGGTGGTGGTGGTGGTGGGTCAGCTGTGTTGGTGGTGGTGGTGGTGGGTCGGCTGTGGTAGTGGTGGTGGTGGTGATGGTGGTGGGTCGGCTGTGGTGGTGGTGGTGGTGTGTCGGCTGTGGTGGTTGTGGGTCGGCTGTGGTGGTGGTGGTGGTGGGTCGGCTGTGGTGGTGTTTTGTTTTGTTTTTTTTTTTTACAATATATTTTCGAATGCCGAGTCTAATGCTAAATTGTATTTTTTTATTAACAGGATATCGAAAGTCGGTGTTTTGACGGTGGCGGTAGCGTAATCCTTATGGAGAAACTACGTTCGTATTTCAGATTCATGCACTAGAACGCCGATCTAGGATTACGTGTTATCGGAGTAGCCTGTTGACTCGTCAGCTCCCAGTGACGCTAGCCAACGCAGTTTGCCCCGTGACATGTCCTTCCAAGTGTTATCATGAGCCTTCCACCAAAGGGAATGCCGCTTCGCTCACCATCCTGACAAGAGGCGGAAGATTGGACGGTGGTTGATAAACGAAATGGCGACTCCACTGCTCCAACCTCCTGATCCCTTGTGCCATTTCAGTTTGGTAGATGTGAAGCAGAATCCCGTTGGAAGGTAGGGTTCAGTACGCAATTTCAAGACAGCCGGGTTGTCTTTGTATTGTGTATGCTGCACCCATCGTTTTCCTGTACAGGAATTGAAAAATATGTAACAATTAGCGATTTAGGGTTTAGGGTTTAGTCGTTACATTCTGTATCAAAGTTATATGTTTTGTGTATTAATATAAAACAATGTTTAATTACATTTTGAATTACGTTTCTTGTTGTGTTATGGTTAATAAACGACAATTGAAAAACAATTAAAGACTTTCAGAAGTTGACATTTTTTAACATACACATTGCGTTATGGAAACAATTAAACACATAATAATAATTGATAAATAAAAAATTTGACATTTAATAAAACGTTATAATATACTCATTTAATAAAATTTGACATTTAAAAGTTTGAGAATTAAAGACGTAATAATACTCATTTAGTAATATTAAAAAAAAGTCGTTTAATAAAAAATTGACAGTTAAAAATTTTGACAATTAAACACATAATAATAATTCATAAATAAAAAAATATGTTATAATATATACAATTCGTTTTATAAAAAAATTGACATTTAAAAGTTTGACAATTAAAGATGTAATAATACTCATTTAGTGATATTATATAAAAATCGTTTAATAAAAATTTGACAATTAAACATTTTGACAATTAAACACATAATAATAATTCATAAATAAAAAACTATGTTATAATATATACAATTCGTTTTATAAAAAAATTGACATTTAATAATACTTATAAAAAATTGGCATTTTATAATATACACAATTCATTTCATAAAAATATGAAGTTTTTATAATACTAACACAATTTTTTATAACAACATTTTGTAAAAAAAATTTAATTTTCTTATATTAATATTTTCACAACTTCCCCATACAAATACCCTATCAAAATAAACTTCCTTACACCCAATCATTGGTAATCATTGGCTGACACCTAATGATTGGCATTAATTAGATGGTAAGGACCATTTTCAAACGTATTGGGCAATGAGGGGCGTATGGGTGGGGCCAGTTTGAGGCGTATTGGGCAATGAGGGTCATTTAGGGTTAGGGTTAGGGTCATTTAGGGTTGGGTAGCCCTTAGCTGACCAGTCACTCGGTTAGGGGTACTCAGGTATCGATTTCGGGTTGTGAAAGCCGAAGAAGTTGTGTGTGTTTTAGGATAGTTGCGGGTAGAAGTGATGTGGTAATGCACGATTAGAGGGGGCCAGGGTGCTATAGGGTAGTGTTGATACCTATTAACGTGTTATAGGATAATTGTGGGTAAAAGTGACGTAACACTACAGGATTAGAGTGGTCAGGGTGGTCCCCCCCTCTTAGTATGATATGAATTTCCATCATGACACAAACATAACAAAAAAATTTACAGAGTCGGAATAGTTTTGGGTTATAGTGTGAACATGTTTATCTAAATGGTGTCTATTCATGACATTTTGATATGTTTGCATGTTGACTTGTTTAACAAGTGTTTTTAATATTTTGGTATTAAATTCGTATGTTTTGAATATAATTGCTTAAAAAATAAAAAAATTTGTGTGTTTAAAGTTTGTAGTACTAATCTATCTATACTATATAGTAAAAGAAACCAATTAGGGGACACATGTTGTCACAGCCCCCGACCCGGTTTTACCTGTTTCAGGAGCCGCGAGACAGAAAATCCCGTGGTATTTATTTAACAGCGGAAGTTTTCTTCAGGATCTTTTTAAAACTGCAAATTTCCCGATTATTTCATTTCATAATTCGGGATAAAATCCCGGTAATTTACAATAATATGATTTCACTGAGAAATCTTTATTTTTACAAAACATGTTTCTTTATTTTATATTGAGCCACTTCCTTAAGCTTGTAGTGCTTCACGGCACTTTTCCTGGATCACAACAGATCACCTGAAACATGTTTGAAAAAATTTTTGTCAGCGGGAAACACTGAGTGAATCATTCATTTTACTAAAATGACACATTGTTATAATTTACAGTATTAAGAGCGATTACAATGTTTCTATATCAACCATATACCCACGGTATTTGTCACTCGACCCATTGGCCCTCCCGTTGTCCAATGGTGTCTGTGACTATGGTCATATCACCCCTTGGCTAACTCGTTGTCCAATGGTGAAGATTATCAAGTAATGTATACAAAACCCCACATACCGGCTGTAATCTGGTGACTACAAAGACTTAATCCCTGTAATTATAACTTTGAAAATAAACATGTTTTTGAAATCAAATTTGATAAAAAGAGAATGACTCACATTGCAGATTTAATATGAACAGAGCTTAGCCTACTGATTAGCCTTGATAACCTAGTTTAAATAACATGCACACAAACTAGGTCAGTAACCAATACAACATTTACGATAACTCACGAGATTAAAACCTTCACAACGAATGACAAAGTGCGATACTTAAACATCCATCGAATTAACGACGAATGACAAAGCATAAACCCTAATTCGGGCAGCACTTAAACATCCATTGGATAGTTTAATCAATCGGACATTGAATCGTAGCAGCAGTCGAGTTATTACCCTGTATTGCGGCAGAGGTTCGGGATTATAACTATTCTGAACGAAACAGTATATAACTTTGTGTACGAAATGAATTTCAACGTCGACACAGGTAAACAGTTCAAGTCCCAAGCCCCACTATTTATACTGAAAATTTTACCCTCCCGTGTGTCGCGGAGGGTGCCTCCGTTCCTGTCGCGTATCGCGGGGCATACCCCCTAGCCTAGGGTAGCCTCGTGTCTTGGGTAGCCTTGGTGAGTCGACGTTTCAACGAATTTCAATTCTTACAGCAAACGGTGAAGATATTATCAACTAGGGTTTACCCCCCTTGAGTTTTAGGGGCCCTGATCCTGATTCTGATTGTTCTGAAAATTTTAGGGTTTACGCAGAATCACTTGGGTGTCTTAATTAGGGTTTCCTATTGAACAAATTAAATTAATAAATAGGACTTTTGATTAGAGTTGTTACATCCTCCCCACCTTAATAAAAATCTCGTCCTCGAGATTTACTGGAATAAGTAGGGATACTTTCGCTTCATCTCAGATTCCAGCTCCCAAGTGTATTCAGCTCCTCTCTTGGAATCCCACTTGACTTTAACTAGCACTAGTCGTTTGTGCTTGAGAAATTTGACCTTTCTGTCTTCTATCTGAAGAGGTTTCTCGACAAATTTTAACTTTTCGTTTACCTCTATGTCTTGAAGAGGTACTACCATGGATTCGTCAGATAGACATTTCTTTAGATTGGATACATGAAATACATCATGTACTCCAGCTAACTCTTCTGGTAGTTGTAAGCGATAAGCAACTGGTCCTATACGTTGGATTAATAAAAATGGTCCTACGTACCCGGGACTCAGTTTTCCTTTCTTACCGAATCGAACTACTCCTTTCCAAGGAGAAACTTTCAAAAGTACTTTATCTCCAACTTGAAACTCAAGTGGTTTTCGTCTATTGTCTGCATAACTTTTCTGGCGATCTCGAGCTGTCTTTAGTCTTTCCTTGATTTGAGAAATTTTTTGGTCGTCTCTTGCACTATTTCAGGACCTGACAATTGACTTTCTCCTATTTCTGCCCAACAAACTGGAGTTCTGCACTTTCTTCCATACAGTGCCTCGAATGGGGCAGTTTCGATGCTTGAATGATAACTATTGTTATAGTAAAATTCGATTAAAGGTAAATGGTCGTCCCATTTTCCACCAAAATCTATCACACATGCTCTGAGCATGTCTTCTAGAGTTTGGATTGTCCTTTCACTTTGTCCGTCTGTCTGAGGATGATATGCAGTGCTTAAATTTAATCGAGTTCCCATCGCTTCTTGGAAACTAGTCCAAAAATGGGAAGTGAAACGACTATCCCTATCCGAAACAATGGAGAATGGAACTCCATGTAAGGATACTACTTCATCTACATACAACTTTGCCAACTTTTCCATGCTAAAGGTTTCTTTCAAAGGTTGAAAATGAGCTGATTTGGTTAATCGATCCACAATTACCCAAATCCCATTATTACCTTTTCTGGTTCGAGGTAACTTAGTAACAAAATCCATTGTTATGAGCTCCCATTTCCATACAGGCATCTCTAATTGTTGTAGTAGACCTGAAGGTTTCTGGTGTTCGGCCTTTACTTGTGAACAAGTAAGTCACTTAGAAACATATCGAGCTATGTCCTTTTTCATTCCTATCCACCAAAAGTTATTTCTTAAATCTTGGTACATTTTATTGTTTCCAGGGTGCATGGTATACCTAGATTTATGGGCTTCTTTTAAAATCTTATTTCTTAAATCTCCCTGTTTAGGTACCCAAATTCTGCTTTGGTGAAATCTCCAAATTCCATCAGCTCCTTGCTCTAATTCTTTTATTCGTCCTTTCATTCCTTCAGCATCATCCTTGATTGCTGTAGCTTGAACATTCTTCAATTGTTCCATTAAATCTACTTGTAGATTTAACCTGAGAACACGAACTCGCTTTTGCTTTTCATGATACTTACGACTTAAGGCATCTGCAACTACATTTGCCTTTCCTTCGTGATACGGAATATCACATTCGTAGTCGCTTAGTATTTCCATCCATCTCCTTTGCCTCATGTTTAACTCTTTTTGCCCAAATATATATCTTAAACTCTTATGATCTGTATAAACAGTAAATTTACTTCCGTATAGATAATGTCTCCAAATCTTAAGGGCAAAAATTATGGCGCCTAATTCTAAGTCATGAGTTGTATAGTTTTCCTCGTGCTTTTTCAATTGCCTTGAAGCATACGCAATTACCTTCTTTCGTTGCATTAGCACACATCCTAATCCTAGTTTTGAAGCATCACAATAAACTTCAAAATCTTCGGTTCCTTCTGGTAAAGTTAGGATTGGGGCATTTGTTAACTTTTGCTTTAGAATCCTAAAAGCTTCTTCTTGCTTAGGTCCCCATTCAAACTTAACTGTTTTACAGGTTAGCTTAGTTAATGGTACAGCTATTTTGGAAAAATCCTTAATAAAACGCCTATAGTATCCAGCTAATCCTAAAAAGCTTCTAATTTCCATTGCTGATTGCGGAACCTTCCAATTGGTAATGGCCTCTATCTTGGCAGGATCTACATGAATACCTTCATGGTTGACCATGTGTCCTAAAAATTGCACTTCTTGCAACCAAAATTCACACTTCGAGAATTTGGCGTAAAGCTTTTCTTTTCTTAACAAAGTTAAGAGTGCATGCAAGTGCTGACAATGTTCGTCCTGATTTTTGGAATAAATAAGTATATCGTCAATAAAAATAATTACAAATTTATCCAAGTACGGTTTACAGATTCTATTCATCATGTCCATGAATGCCGCAGGTACATTCGTTAATCCGAAAGGCATGACTGTAAACTCGTAATGACCATACCTAGTTCTGAAAGCAGTTTTAGGTATGTCTTCTTCTTGTACCTTCAATTGATGGTATCCGGAGCGTAAGTCTATCTTAGAAAAATATCTAGCTCCTTGAAGTTGATCAAAAAGATCATCAATCCTAGGTAATGGGTATCGATTCTTAATTGTAACCTTATTCAATTCTCTATAATCAATACACATTCTCATTGAACCATCCTTCTTCTTTACCAACAACACTGGTGCTCCCCACGGGGATGAACTAGGTTGTATGAAACCTTTACTTAGTAATTCATCTAATTGCTTTTTCAGTTCTAACATTTCTGTGGGTGTTAACCGATAAGGTGCCTTAGCTATCAGTGTAATTCCTGGAATTAGATGAATCCTAAATTCTACCTCCCTATCGGGTGGTAATCCCGGTAGTTCTTCTGGGAATACATCTGGGTATTCTGAGACTACTGGAATTTCCTTAAGTTTTTTTCCCTTAGTGTTAATGATTACTGAAATCATATACACTATTCCTTGCTTTCGTTCATAACTAGCAACTTTCATTACTGAAATGAACTTCATGGGTTTTCTCGGTTTATCTCCTGTAATCATGATTACTTCTCCGTTGGGTGCGCGAATTTCTATGGAATTTTTATCACAAAGGATTCGAGCATGGTTGGCTACTAACCAATCCATTCCTAACACCACATCGAATCCGGCTAAATTCATTGGCAATAGGTTTGCATGAAATTTATGACCTGAAAGTTCTATATTTTCTTTTTGCAACACCTTATCTATTTTAATAGAATTTCCGTCTGTTGTTTCGACTGTAAAGATTTGCCTAAGGTTGGTCAAAGGTAAATTAAGAGCTTGGCAGAATGAAGTATTTATAAAACTTTGGTTTGCACCAGAGTCAAATAATACTTTTGCGTAAATGTTGTGAACTAAGAACGTACCAGCTATCACATCTGGAATGAGTTCTGCTTCTTGAGTGGTCAGCTGGAATGCTCTGACATTCTTTTTAGTAGCTCCGTCGGCCGTCTTGGCTTTGTTGTCCGTTGGTTTGACCAATTTAGGACATTCTGTTTTGAAATGTCCTGCTTCGCCACAGTTAAAACAAATTGTGGATTTCTTCCTGCAGTTTTCTTCCCGATGTCCTACAGCTTTGCAAAAATTGCAGGTTACATTACATCTTCCAAAATGTTTCCTTTTGCAATTCCTGAAGAACGGCGGAGTTGAAGATGGCCCTGTTCCTCTTCTCTTAAAGTTGCTACTATTACCCACACGAATTCCTTGGGTAATCTTCTGAGCCAATTCCTTTTTCCTGTTTTCATCTCTCGTGTGTACCAGTTCATCGGTTAAGGTGTTAGCTAATTCCACAGCATCGTCAATAGTATACGAGGTCTCGCAGCTTTAACGATGTTACAGATTTCGCTAATTAATCCCCAAATATAGCAAGAAATGAGTACCAGTTCTGGCGAAGCCAGTGTTGGTACCACTCTAGCATATTCAAAGAATGTCGAAGTATACCCTCGACAATCTACACCTATCATGCGATGGTTTAGGAACTTATTCGCCATTTGATCTTTTTCATATTCGGGACATAATTTTCTTTCTACAAGACTCTTAAATTCTTCCCAGTTCATGGCATAGGCCCTATTTCTTCCTTTGGCTTGAAGTACTGTATTCCACCATTCTAGCGCCCCTTCTTTGAAAAGATTCGACGCGTACATAACCTTGTCATCCTTGTCACATTTACTTATTGCAATCACTGCCTCGGTTTTCTCTAACCAACGCAGTGCCGCAGTCGCTCCTTCATTGCCTGCAAATTCAGCGGGTTTACAAGCAAGAAATTCTTTGTAAGTGCAACCAGGTGTTGCAGCTTTTATTTTCTTAGGGAGCGGAGCTTGCAGTGGATCATCATCGTGATGATTACCGCCTCCGTTTACACTATTACTGAAGTTATCTTCAGAAATACGTTTGCTAGGAATGATTTGTTGGGGTTCAGTAGGTTTCTGAGCAGCAGCGAGTATTGCTGGAATAACATTGGCTATCCCTTGAGCAACGATATTTTCTATATCTTGCCTAGTCATAAATTGATCCTCCGGATGTTGCTCAGATTGATTAATCTCATTAACTGGTTCATTATTAGCGTTTTCCATCTGATAATTAATATATATAATTTATTAGTATCGAATAAATAGCAATTATACACAAAACAATTATACAATTTGCACAACACACATATAGCCAAAACTATCGATTTCTCGATTCCATTTTTATTTTATACTATGCGTCAATACACACCTTTATCGTACAAAGTTTTATTTTAGGTTATTTTACAAGATTATATTTTACTATTATTATACAACCACAGTTTCACATTCTCACACCACACTATCCTTCATCAGTTGGTATTTTAGTAACGACGTTCCCTCTCGTCGTATTTCCAGGAGATCTGTTCTCCTACTTCCCTGATCCTATTCCCTACACCTATCAGTTCCTCGCCAAAATGGCGGAGTTCAGCTAGATTTTCATTACTCATTGGTGGATTTGGTATAGGTTCTGGGTCGAACTGAGGGAAAAAGGAATAAGGACTGTTGAGAAGGTTTTGGAACTGCCAATCATTAGTCCACCATTCGTCCATTCCTAGGGGTTGGGTGTGGATTATAGGTTCTGGGATTGCTGGTTCCAAGTTTATTGGTAATTGATTTTCAGCAGGATAAGGGTATAGATTATTATTAATAGGCCTAACGACATCACAGCTCGCCAATGCACGATCTAATTCCTCTTGAAATGGTAACTCCTCAACTTGTCTAGAGCTTTCCCCAATTTCTATCTTGGTTTACCTTGAACCTTCCCCAAACTCTATTTCCATTTGCCTAGAGTATTCCTTAAACTGCATTTCCATCTGCCTAGAACCTTCCCCGACTTCAATCCCCTTCCCTTTGTCTAAGGGATTTTCTATTTCAGGAATCTTCCTCGTCGCGGGTTTCCTCCTACGCACACGCCTCCATCCCACGAATCTTCTCATTTTCTTGGGCTTGGGTTTCTCTGGAGGTGGAGCATTGAATTCCATAGGTTCTTCTATATCGGGTATGTATCTATTAAAATCTCTCGAAACCTCTATTTTCACCGGATAGAGATTTAAATTCTGAAGGGCGTCAGACAAGTCATTCATGCTGTTTAGCACATATGCAAAATACAAAAAAAAAATTACTAAGTTAAAACAAATTTCATAAAGAACCTTTAAATATTATTGCATACCGTGTGACTAAACAAATACAACTGAAAATTAAAACACACCAGGGTTTATTGTAAACTTATTTATTTTATTCGATAAGGTTTCTGGCTTGTAGGTAATAAGGGTACTGAAACTTGAGTCAGCGTATTTTAAAGATTTGCATTTATTGCTACAGTGGCTAACACATAGAGATCTGCCCATTTTTCATCTAGTTTATCCTCCCATGGTGGGTTATTGCCTAATTTCTGTTTAACCCTCATTTCTTTTGATTGTGACTTCTCCAATTTCTCTTGGCTTTTCCTAATAATTAAACTTCTTTTATTAGGAGAAAGTGGTTTCTCATAATGAGCTTTACGAACAAATATTCCTTCATCGGTATCTGTTGGGTGTCTGGAGGAATTTGTTTGGGATGAACTTCCCTTCTCGTGTGATGACCTATCTAATCTAAGATAGATATTTGAAAGCTTTTGCTTACCCATACTGCACACAAATTTTCAAATAATAAAACATATAATCACAGAATAGCAATTAGAAAAATTAAGTATTTTCTAAATACTTAATTGGCTTAAATCAGTGGCTCTGATTCCACCTTTTTCTGTCACGGCCCCCGACCCGGTTTTGCCCGTTTCAGGAGCCGCGGGACAGAAAATCCCGTTGTATTTATTTAACAGCGGAAGTTTTCTTCAGGATCTTTTTAAAACTGCAAATTTCCCGATTATTTTATTTCACAATTCGGGATAAAATCCCAGTAATTTACAATAATATGATTTCACTGAGGAATCTTTATTTTTACAAAACATGTTTCTTTATTTTATATTGAGCCACTTCCTTAAGCTTGTAGTGCTTCACGACACTTTTTCTGGATCACAACAGATCACCTGAAACATGTTTGAAAAAGGTTTTGTCAGCGGGAAATACTGAGTGAATCATTCATTTTACTAAAATGACACATTGTTATAATTAACAGTATTAAGAGCGATTACAATGTTTCTATATCAACCATATACCCACGGTATTTGTCACTCGACCCATTGGCCCTCCCGTTGTCCAATGGTGTCTGTGACTATGGTCATATCACCCCTTGGATAACTCGTTGTCCAATGGTGAAGATTATCAAGTAATGTATACAAAACCCCACATACCGGCTGTAATCTGGTGACTACAAAGACTTAATCCCTGTAATTATAACTTTGAAAATAAACATGCTTTTGAAATCAAATTTGATAAAAAGAGAATGACTCACATTGCAAATTTAATATGAACAGAGCTTAGCCTACTGATTAGCCTTGATAACCTAGTTTAAATAACATGCACACAAACTAGGTCAGTAACCAATACAGCATTTACGATAACTCACGAGATTAAAACCTTCACAATGAATGACAAAGTGCGATACTTAAACATCCATCGAATTAACGACGAATGACAAAGCATAAACCCTAATTCGGGCAGCACTTAAACATCCATTGGATAGTTTAATCGATCGGACATTGAATCGTAGCAGCGATCGAGTTATTACCCTGTATTGCGGCAGAGGTTCGGGATTATAACTATTCTAAACGAAACAGTATATAACTTTGTGTACGAAATGAATTTCAACGTCGAAACAGGTAAACAGTTCAAGTCCCAAGCCCCACTATTTATACTGAAAATTTTACCCTCCCGCGTGTCGTGGAGGGTGCCTCCGTTCCTGTCGCGTATCGCGGGGCATACCCCCTAGCCTAGGGTAGCCTCGTGTCTTGGGTAGCCTTGGTGAGTCGACGTTTCAACGAATTTCAATTCTTACAGCAAACGGTGAAGATATTATCAACTAGGGTTTACCCCCCTTGAGTTTTAGGGGCCCTGATCCTGATTCTGATTGTTCTGAAAATTTTAGGGTTTACGCAGAATCACTTGGGTGTCTTAATTAGGGTTTCCTATTGAACAAGTTAAATTAATAAATAGGACTTTTGATTAGAGTTGTTACACATGGCATTCATTGGAGTCACCTATTTTTTAGTTTTTTTCTGTATATCCTACTTAATTATAAATAATTAATATTAATTAAAAGATAATTATAAAATTAAATTTAATATAAATTTAAACAATTCGTATAGGAAATGGCTCATATTTTATCTCAGCAAGATCTAACGATAAATATCGATTTTAAAGACGGTTAGACTTAATAGGCTTAATAATATATAATTTGATTTATCCACTAATCATCTTTAGTCGCTCAAGTTTTACGTAATAACATATTTTTTTGTTTTTCATAACTTACAACCCCCTTAGCTAAGTTTTATTACCATTTAGCACAATTTCGATAATAATAAACACAAAGTTCATTCAAACACATGAAAAATATTATTTATGATTAATAGCACGTGGCTTAAATCTATATCTATATCTATAGTCTATAATAAAAAAAAGAGTGAATTTCAAATTTTGTCCTTTATCTTTATATCCAATTTCAAGCGGTGTCATTTATTTTTAAAATTGACGAGTTTTGTACTTATTGTTTCAAAATCTTGCACGCTTTGTCCTTTAAGCCTAACCCAGTTAATTTTTTCTGTTAAATCAAATCATGTGCAAGGCACATGAGGATATAATTGTCTTTTTACCCTATTTAAAAAAAACATTTTTAGGAAAATATATACATCAACTAATCTCTCTCTCTCTCTATGAACAAACAAAACTTCCACTCTCTGCTCCATCTCTCTACCATCACCAGTTCACCACCACCTCCTCCTTCCACCACCAACACCACCACCACCTCCTCCTTCCACCACCAACACCACCACCGCCGTAACCTCCTTCCACCACCAACACCACCACCGCCGTAACCTCCTTCCACCACCACCACTCTTCCTATTTCTACCCCTCTCTATACACTACATTACACCATCCCCACAGCCGGATCCGGATCCAGATCGGAAATGATCAGAATTAAACATCACTCTTCCTCTCTCTTTCCACCATCTCCCTCTCTCTCTCTCTCTCTTCAGGAACTGGATCTGCGATGGTGGTTGCAGATTTGGTGGAAGGTTAGGGTTTGTTAGAAATAAAAATCGGGGTTTTCATGTACAAAACAGGATAGGTCAAATTGAGGGTTGAAGGTTGATGAAGGATGGTGGCAGGTAGGGTTGATGGGAGCTATTGATGGCGGTCGTTGTTGGTGAAGGACGGTGGCAGGTGGGTTGACTTTGTTTTGACTGAATCTAAAGTTTACTCCTGTTTGTTCTGCAGTTGTCACGAAATGTGAGTCACGCTGGAGGATATGGAAAGCTTGTAAAGAAAGTGGTGTTTTCAAATAAACGGGTCTCGGTCTCAAGAATGCTGGAGGAAATAAAGTTCATTGGGTTATTTTGGGTAAAAAATAGGTCCAATCTAAAATCCTTGGAGTGGTCTAGGTGGTGTGGTTTCTGTTTCTCAGGGATGTAAATTCTTGTTTCCTTGTTTTGGGCCTATTGGCTTTGTTGTCAAGTATACATTTCGGTGGAAAAGTCACATAATCTATGCAACCTTTGAATTGAAATTTAGACATTCCTTATTTAACATGGATATTTTGCTGGATGCATGATCTGCAAACCATATAGCATGCTTATGTTGGATTCAACCGTTGTGGTGCGGAAGGGTATCAGATCGTCGAGTTGGTTTGAGAATAAGGTTAGGTTCTCAGATCTAATTATATCCCTATTTGATTTGGATATTAAGAGTTGGTTAAATTGGTTCTAGTTTGTTTTAATTGGTACTGGATATTAAGGTTTGTGAAGGAAGAAGAAAATGATGGTGGGCAGTTGAAGTCTGGAGAGAGAGAGAGAGAGAGCTGTTGAGTGGAGAGATTTAGTGTGATAATGTTTAGAGAGTGAGAGAGATGATATATGACATTTTATATTTTTAAGATGTTTTCTTTTAAAAACAGGATAAAAAGACAATTATACCATTATGTGTTCTGGTAAAAAGACCAAATTGCCCTTGAGTGATCAGATTTAACTGAAAAAACTAACTGGGTTAGGCCTAAAGGACAAAACATCTATGATTTGAAAACATAAAGTATGAAACTCGTCAATTTTAAACATAAAGGACAACGCCTGAAAATGAGTATAAAGATAAAGGACAGTCATTGAAATTCACTCAAAAAACAATTAGGGACACATGCCAGTCATTGGAACCATCTATTTTTTAGTTTTTTTCTGTCTATCCTACTTAATTATAAATAATTAATATTAATTAAAAGATAATTATAAAATTAAATTTAATATAAATTTAAACAATTCATATAGGAGATAATATAATATTTTGAAATATTAATATAATGTAAATAATTTATTTATTTTATTAAACTAAAGTAGTTAAGGGTAGAATCTATTTCAAAAATGGTTATAAGGGGTAAACAAAAACATTAATAAATGTTTATTGGTTCTATACTTTATTACATGGTAAACAAAAACATGAATCGTTTACACTATGTTTACGTGACATTTTTAAGAACCATCACCGCAATCACCCCATCCATCATATATCGAGTATATCCGTTAATTTTTTTTAAGATATAATTTTTTACTAGATTCGTTCAACCCTGTAAAAAACGAGGTTTTTTAAAGATATAGTATTTTTATTATTTACTATACAAAATTACATTTATGCAACTCGTGTAATACACTGGGTTTTTTAAATTATAACTTTTTTATTATGTGGTATATAAAATTCTATTTATTCAATCCGTATAATACATAGGGTATATAAAGATATAACAAGATATAACTTTTTATTGATTGGTATATAAAATTACTTGTGCTCAATCCATACAATACATAAGGTTCTTAAAAATGCAACTTTTTTCATTATTTAATATATAAAATTAAATGTACTCAACCCATATAATACACGTGGTTCTTAAAGATATAACTTTTT
>JARYGA010007260.1:0-26813 GCA_030545235.1 Helianthus tuberosus | reverse complement strand
AATAGTTTGGAGGGAATTTGGGGATCGGTTTCAGGTACTTTTACTTCACATAGTTTTTAAAAGACTTAGTTTTGCTATTCAAAAAGGGGTAGCGGCGCAGCTTGTTGCCCGTTTACCATCTATCTCGATGTAAATTCATAGCATGAAATGATAAATATTATATTAATACAAAAATAAAAAAAAAGTAAAAAAATTTTGTGGTTTCTTGTTGCTTTAACAATTTGTTATTGTTTTTTACTGCAGATATTTCAGATGTTTTTGGTAAGTCAGAAAAGCGGTCGGATAGATCACACGCATTTAAAGGCCTGTCTTTGGTAGAATCCGAAGAGGAAATAGTTGAGCAGAAAGCATCTAATGCACCAAAATCTGCAACTAATGAAGATGCAATTGCAAAAGTTACCAGCTGGAGCACAAGTGGACACATTGCTACTATTCCGTTAAGAAAGTTGATGGGTGAAGCGAAGTTTCCCAATCCTAAACCGTCATCGAGTTTGATTACAAAAGATGAGAATGCTGCGGAAAGTAGTCAACCTGGAAAGTCAAAGCTGACCCAACAAACTCCAGAAGTCAACCAGGAATCATATTCGGTGATAAACAGTGGCGAGGGTAAACTAGTCAAGAAGAAAACAAACAAGGCAATATCAGCGTTGGCGCGATTCGTGTGCTGCTCAGCGCCAGTTACAAAATGATATACATATACTCGAATATGAGTTTGACTTGAGTTGACCCAAAAGGCTACATGGTTTCATTTTAGTATATTTTGTATATGTTGCATAGACACATTGAGAAATTTTAGAACTTGATGTGCAAAGTCATTGGATAGAGTTTTTGTTTACATGCTTATTGAATTTTGGTCATTGCTATACAAAGGACACAATTGATGGATATAATGGATTTTTGTTTGACTTTATCTGATATGGTTTGACTGGAGTTGACCCAAATGCATAGGCTTTTATAAGAAAATGTTAAGAAGAAAAATCCGATTTCTGGTATCAAATTCCATTACATGTTTAAAATATAATTATTAGTAGATATTATACTATCATGGTTCATGAATATTATACACACACAACCACATACTCCACAAGTGAAAAAAAATTACAATAAAGATAACATCCAGTTTTTTTTAATTCCAAATCATCATCATTAGTAAATCCCACTAATAGCAAAAACTAAGATAATGTTTAGGGAGGGTAAGATGTAGACAGCTTTACCTCTACCTCATATGAATAGAGAGGTTGTTTCCAGTGAGACGCACGGCTCGATAGTAGTTTTACATCAAACCTTGGACGTAAGGCACATAACACTTAGCAATCGGGACAAAGACCGATTAGTGCATATACCCCATTGTCCTTCGGCTTTTTAGACCAAACACTATGAACCGGACCGTATAAACCTCAAATTAAACTGAACATAGTTTCTACGATGTACATGCTTTTTTGGTTTCATTTTGTTTTAGATTTTATTAAAAACAAACACTATACATATCCAGATTTAATCATATTTATTTTATTCTGATTCCATCAGAGTTTCACAGAAGACTTCTATTTCTTCCAATAGTCCCTCATTTAGAGATGATTCAGGTGCAATCAAGTTTATAATCACCTCATAAACTTTTCCCAACTCATCAGGAAAAACAACCATCTTCTTCTCCTCTGTCTCATCATCCTTAACATCCTCCGAGTAAACACGTTTTCTGCAAGCCTGCAACACGCAGAGTAACACTTCATGTTACACTATCAATCCTTTAAACATTTCATTCAGTACCAGTGTTCTTTACTCACCTGAAAAAGCTGATTTAGGCAAGCAATATGCTTGGAGTCCTTAAGATGGCCTGATCGAATAAGCTCCCGGAATAACATCACCATCTCGCGCGTTATATTACTTGCTGAAAGGTTTTGAATGATACCAGATATACAGGAATCATCAAACATGTTAGATATCCATTCTGGAACTTGCTGTTGTTTAAGCATCAAAACTGCTATTTCAACTGCAGGCTTGTGATGAATCATGATGGATTTTGATACCCGGCCCGAAACAGCCAAAGTCATTACCAATTCTTCAGTTATCAACCGATACCAGTTATTGATTTCAACTTGTTGTTCCCAATCAACAGCCATTGATATACATAGGGCACAATTTGTGGCCACCCTAATATCACTGTGGAATATTGAGCCTTGTAGGATGGAGATTATGGACCGTATATGATGAGTATTTTGTTTTACTTTGACTTTATCAGGTTCTTTACTTTTTTGTTCTGTTATTCTTTGAAATAGTTCGAGCAGGCAGTATGAAGATATGAGTTTGACTGGCGTTGACCCGAAATGAAGAAGCCTGCACAAGTCATGGCAATGAATGCTGATATAGAAAAATGACTGCTGGTTTTGGTTTTCACTGTCGAGTAAGCTTTGTGCATCTTCAATCCCTGGTAGAACAGCATGCACACTAAAATACAAGTGTGTTAAATATATAAAAAAAATTAAAATGTTATTTTCGTCCCTGAGGTTTGGCCAGTTTTGCGACTTTCGTCCAAAGGTTTGTTTTTCCTCATCTGGATCCAAAAGGTTTGAAATCTTGCCATTTTCATCCGGCTCGTTAACTCCATTCATTTTTCTCCGTTAAGTCAGGGGTATTTTTGTCTTTTTTGAATACTAGTTTATTATGCTAAATGCTTGTGCATAAAGTGAAAAAGACCGAATTGCCCTTTAAGTTAACAAAAAGACGAATATACCCATGACTTAACGAAGAAAAATGGATGGAGTTAACGAGCCGGATGAAAATGGCAAGATTTAAAACCTTTTGGAACCAGATGGGAAAAAAACAAACCTTGGGACGAAAGTCGCAAAACTGGCCAATCCTCAGAGACGAAAATGACATTTTACTCTAAAAAATATTAAAAAGAACTTGTATTTTGTTCTGTACTAAGATGTTTAAGGTTATACAAGTTAATATAACTAGGAAAAACTAACCTTCTGAGACAGAAGTAGTTTAGCAAGAGACAAAATATTAGGCATTCTCCGGTTTGTGTTGCCTCGTCATGATCATACAATGCAGGTCCTTTTAAACAAGCATCGTGGATCGTTTTGTTAATTAACGCGATCAATCGAGTGTTCAAAAGTATGGTCTTGGAAGCTTCTAGAAGGACCTGGTGAAGAGAGTGATGCAAAATTAAGCAGAGAATGCCCATCACTAGGAGAGCTTCTTGAGTGCATCCATTTTCAGTTATTGTAGAGATCAGGTAATGCATCAACTACAAAAGACGTAAGATCCAATTAGTTTCCATAGCTACCATTTTGACCCGTTAATAAAAAGGTTGACCAATAGCTACTAGCTAGATTACCTCTGTTGCAACTGCAAGCCAGTCTTCATCATCTGAAAGTGATTCTGAGTTAACCGACTGTAGTATCGTAAAAAATAGTTGACAATTAGCATTGAATATCTCTCCATACGAAGAATGATAACGATAAACATTCTGGATTGCGAGGGATATTCCATTCAAGCATAATTGCCCTGAAGCAGCTGGAAATAAGGTAATAACTGACACAGTCATATTTAATATTAGAACAATGTCGTCTTCATGTCCATTTTCTTCTAGAAGCTCTCTTAACAAACACACTACTAGTTTGGCTGCATAGTTGTCTTCAGAAGCTACCAACTCAGCAATTTCTTTAATACTTACGGTTTCGGTATCATTGCAAACAACAATCTGGTTTCCATAGACAATACATGTTCTACACCACCTTAAAATTTGACTAGATAAATATTTACAAATTCTCTCTTGTTGAAACAACCATTTTAATGCTGTTCTGTGAGTTCTTGTTGATAGGATTTTGGTTCCTTTTTCTGTTACAAGATGGAAGAGGGTATTTTCAGCATCTTGACTGTATGGTATCTGGTATGTTATCTTGGCCAGACCCCGATAAAGGGCGTATAGATTTACGAGTACTTCCGTTATCAGTGGTTTGATAATCCCACTTAAGATTCCAGAACTATTAAGTAAAATATATTGCTCTAGAGAAGCTAATACCATTCTATCATCTGCAAGCCTTGAGGAAGAAAATAAGCAATCAAATATGATTAAAATTTACTTTTGAAAAATATTATTTAAGAGGTTTTATTTTTAAAAATTATACTTTACACGACCTTCACCACATGTGAACCTTTTCCCTATTGCATGTTCTTTTTATTATTTTACTTGTTTGACCCGTTAGAGATCAAACAAAATCCTAATAGAGCCGTTAACGAATAAATGGGTTGAAATTGCCAACTAAATGATTATTTTATTAAACAAAACGGGTCATATAAAGTTAAGAAGTTCCAAGTCTGGCAAGCCGTTAACGAATAAATGGGTTGAAATTGCCAACTAAATGATTATTTTATTAAACAAAACGGGTCATATAAAGTTAAGAAGTTCCAAGTCTGGCAACTAAAGGTACGTAGGGCTGCAAATGAACCGAATGTTCAGCGAACAGTTCGGCGGGAAGTTGTTTGTGTTTGTTCGTTTAATAAATGAATGAACGCGAACAAGAAATTCTGTTTGTTTAGTTAAATGAAATAACATGAACAGGGTCCATGGTCGTTCATTTATGTTCGGTAACGTGTTCGTTTGTGTTCGATAGTTCATTAGTGTTTTTAATTTTTATATTTTATTTAAATACTTCAAAATTCTAACAAATGAACTATTTATTAAGTATCAGAGTATTATATGCTCTGTTCATGAACACTTGTTTATGTTCGTTTGTTTTCATTTGTGTTCATAAACATTAGTTTCTGTTCGTTTGCTTTTATGAACGTTCGTTTGCTTTCGTTACCTAAAATTAACAAACGAAAACGAACACGTTCATTTCCATAACGAACAAACACGAACAAAAAATCCCGTTTGGTAAGTGTTCATGAACACATATATTTTCTTAACAAACGAACACGAACAAGGTCCAAGTATACCAATTGAAAGTAGTTATGACAAGTGTCAACACAAAGACTCTTTGTTACCTATCATCAAACAAAGTGCTGGTATATAATATCAGCAAAACCGCCGATTGACAGCACAACACTTCCTGATTATGAGCACCCTTCTGCCCGAGCAGAAACAACAAATCCGTAGGATCAGACGGGAGATGCGAAGCAGCATCTCTAACGGATTGACCCGAGTCATTTCCAACGATCACATCCACAATAGAACCCAACAAGAAATAAACTCTCCATTTCATCTTCTCAGTAGGAAAAAGGCCTAAACATCCAAATGAAAAACCGAACCACGAGGATGAAACCAAAACATCCGCAAATTCCTTAGGTTGGAAATCAGACTGAATCAGTATCGACTGAAATAACTCAAGTACACCCAATGCAATATCCTCATCGATCTCGTTAATACTCGTGGAAACCCAAGGCAATAGTTTAGTTACACATATGTCTAATATACAGTCGCGTAAAACCGTATAGTTGGGTCTAATTTCAAAACTATATTCATATGCCACTTTCAGTAGGTAAAGGGAGTGTAGCATTTGGAACTGATGTTCTCCGTAATAGCTCAAACAAATTGTGATGGTGTACCTTGATATATCTTCTAGCGATTTGGCAATGCTCGGAGCTCCGTGAGAAGACGGAGATTTAATAAGAGCTACAAGAGTTGAGCAAACTACGGTGAATGTTTCCGGAAACATGTTGGCATCCCCATCGATATGTTTCTTTAGCATTCCTGCTGTTATAAGACTTATTTCTTCGATATTGGAACTTGAAATGATTCCAGGACAGTTTGAAACACATTCTGATAGAATTTTTAGAGATTGTAATTGAGCGGGATGAAAAGGAACTTCCGCAACGTAACGTAGGACGGGAACCATAGTTGTGAACCCGATAGCAAGCCTTTGTTTGAAAGGTACCTCTGCCACTGATAACAGATCGAGAACCTGTAAAGATGAGGTGACAAGAGAATCTTTTTTGCACCCTGTAAACGCAGAAGTAGACGTTTTACAACAACTACAAGACAAATAAGAGTAGATTGAACAGTATTGAACGTACCTGACAATCGTAAAATTTCGAAAACATAGTCAGCGATATTCTCCTCAACGAGAACCTGGACCTCTTTTTCTGAAACGCCCCCGCAAGACAAATACAGGACGATTAAATCTAATGTGGCGGTTTGAACTTCAGAGTCTGAAGAAAGCAGAGGCGCTTTTACGGCTTCAGCAAACAGGAGATTCAAAGGAGTCTTTTCTACTCCATGCTCAGTTGTTTCCATAAAATTGTCTGCTTCATTGTTATCTTCAAATGCATTCTCGAAGAATCCTCTGCGGGCAAGCACGGACAATAGTGCTTTGCAGTAGTAGAAAATATAAAAAAAAACGTTATTTGATGGGAGATAAAGTAATAAACAGTTTCAGAGAAACATGGAGCATTGACAAACCTATACAGTTCATACGAACATCATCACGTTGGGTCTTCAAGAGGGCTTCTAATGAGAGACGCAAGATCAATGAAGAGTGGCCACATACGACATCACCATTGGTATCACCTAACCATGCATGCTGGATGGCACATATTTTGTACAGAACAAATAGAATCTCGCCTTGGATCTCTTCGCTGCATTTAAGAAAGATAAATAGGTAGTAACAATCAAGCATACTGAAATATGAGCATATACATAACAGTTGTGTTCAGTCTAACCTTGGTTTAAAAAAGCGAGCTTTAAGCGCGCTTAAAGCGTGAAGCGATGAAGCGTTTGGAAAAGCGCTTTTTTTGGTCTGAAGCGTCACAACAAGTGAAGCGTTTTGAGGCGAGCTTTAAGCGCGAAGCGACCTTGGTTTGAGGCGACGCTTCAGCCCAATCAGGTCACATTTGGGTCATTTTTTAGGCCCAAAAGTTTTTAAATAGTGTTTAAATGAGGCCCTACTTCTTTACCCTAATAATCAGCCGCTATCTTTTAACATATTCAGCCACTCCCTTCCTCTTCTCCTGCGATTCTGAGAGCTATTATCTCTGCAACTTGATTTATGTTTATGTTTTAAGTGTGTTTCGACTTTAATTTATGTTTTAACCATGTTTTTTATGTGTTAAGTGTGTTTTTAATCATGTTTTTGTGTTTATTATTGATTAACAAGTAGAATAGGTCATATTGATGTGTACAATATTTTTTTAATTTTTAATTTTTATTTTGAGTGCTTCGTATACGTGAAGCTCTCGCTTCGCGCTTGAAGCTTCGCTTAAAGCTTTTGGAACCAAAACGCTTCGGAGCGCCTCGCGCTTTTTTAAACCAAGAGTCCAACTGTTACCTAGGCAACTGGAGACCTGTTACAAGGTTTAGATAAAGCGCATCTTTGTCCTTGATATATGTGTAGGGATCGTTCTTCTGAGAATCCAATAGAACACCTAAGCAGTGTAGCTAAAGCTTGAAAATGTTAGCTCGTTAGGCGACTATATCAAATATATATCCGGGAAAAGCAAAATGATCGTAAATGAAATAACCCCCAAATAAAAGTATCCTATGGTACGCGTTTAAAAAAGCATGAGGCGCTCCAAGGCATTTAGGTCCCAAACTCCGAGACGCATCACACACACAACACGTACGTGAGGCGTTGCTCTATGTACGCATCTCTCTCATCTATTTTACATATCAACTTTTTAAAAGTAAACCTTTCATACTTTCTTCATCCTTTGGAAGCTTTTACATATCTCCCTCCTACAGGCCCTAACTTTGACCAATTTTACATGAAACACCGCCACAAGCCCCTGAAGTGTTCCCAGCTAGCCTCGCGCCTCAGGCGCCTTTTAAAACCAAAGGTAAGACACCAGTTGTAACGCACTAGACAAGCTGATATAATAATCTACAGGTTTAAACATTACTTTGTTGCTCTAATGCTCTTAAATCACATAAGTTTACAATCTGCACAGGCAATAAGTTTATAACCTACATTACACTGGCTGAATGAGTTTAGGCACAAATTTAGGTATGAACTATGAGTCTATAACTAACACAAACCGTAACTTAAGTTTTTTAAACAGTCAAAAGTATAACCTAAAGTTCAATATTCTACAATACATTCAGTTATTCAAATAATTCAAAAACTAATATGCATAACAAAATTACCATATAAACCTGACGTCTGCTCCAAGCTAACTCACCAGACGACAACCGATCCAAAACCCTAGCAACAAACTCACCATAAACCTCACAACTACCAGATCTACACAGTTCCAAAACCAAATCAATCGTCTGTTTCGCAATCGCTTCATCTTCAAACAGAGATATTGCAGTAACGAGAGGAGAAACTAGAAAATGCGGATGATATGTGAGAAGATTGTGGAGAAAATTAGGTTGAGATATGGCCTGAGAGAGCTGAGAGAGTGCGTATGAAACGTGAACGGTTGGAGAATTAGGGTTTGAGATGAGATTTGATAGGCAGATTAAGCAAATGGATCCGCCTTCTAGGGTTTGGAGGATTAGAGAGGATGTGTGACCTTGTGAGCATGTTGTTGTTAGGTGCTGACGGTGCCGGAGATGTTGATCGGAATCTGGCCGGTGAGGATGATCTGAGGTCATGGAGTACATCGTGTAAGTTTTTTTCCCGCAATTGGTAAGAAGAAGTTTTGAATTTGGGTGGGGGCGCCACGGGGATAACGGTTTAGGTATAGATTGTATTTTTTAAATCAAAGTAGTAACAAGACCCCCGCGCACGGGTACATCGCAAACACTGAATGATTAGTCCAAACGTTATGTGATACGTAAATAATATGAAAACGCGTGTTTCGGCGTATCCAATTGAACTCAATGTAACCGATATAAGCATTGCGATTGGATCATAACTTAAAGTAAACTGAGTTTATACCGTACGAATCATAACGTATTATATATGACCCGACTTATACATAGAAAACGTAATGGATATAAATGGAAAACTGACACGTATAATCAAAAGGCATGAATTAGAGATTTTGAAAAAGAAAAAAAAGGACAAGGAAACCGCAATTTGACTTCACTCGGTTCAATACAAAATTTATGAAACATACATACAATAAGCACGAAAACATATTACATAGAAACATAGACCAACTCGAATTTATACCGAAACATACATAAAAATATGCACGTAAAAATGTTTTTTAAACAAAAATGTATTATATTTGACTTAACTCGTTTCTAGAAAGAGTTTACGTCGACACGTAAAGCAAATCAAATTTATATCAACACGTACATAAAAATATGCATGTAAAAAAATTAGTTTTTTTAAGTAAAGGAAGTATATGGGTAAACTCGAAACAAATTATTAGTAAAAAAACTTATAGGTTAAAAACGTTCGTAAAACCGTGCCAAGTAGCATCAATGTCACATAATTGCGAGCGACCACTAATGTCAGAAAAGCTCGTAAATATAAAATAAATAAAAAAGAAAAAAATAACACTGAATGAAAAGCAGATGTAAATCATTGAACCATGCAACATGTTGTGGCGTGTTAATGCTAAGAAGACCAAAGCATAAAACGTAGAAAAGAATAATTAAGTCGATCTAGGACCCGCGGGTTGCGAAGAACCTATCAAACAGGAAAAAATAGACGTGTTACGACGGGCATGTGAAACCAGAAAAAATAGACGAAAAAGCGTTGAACCCCACACGCACGTTGCGGCGTGTTAACTTCCAAAATTTGAACGAAACGTAAAACGAAAAATTTGCGAAAGATGAAAAGTATGGGGACCAAAGTTGAAAATAAAAAAGTGATGAGATTAAACTGAAAAGATAAAAAAAACCTTAGGTTAAAAGTAAAAAATCAAATAGGTTAAAATGAAAAAGATAAAACATTTGGGTTAACAATGAAAAATCAATATTTTTTTGAAAAGCTTCCAATGCATGAAGTATAACAACATAAAGCACTACAATGTTACTTATTTATAGTATGAAAATTCTATGTCGAGGTACTTATAAATAGGGATAGCATCTGGTACTGAATTTCCCGTACCAAATTATTTCGGTACCAGTACCCACTTTTTGACATTTTCGGTATTGATACTTTCGGTATTGGTACTTTAGGTATCGGTACCGGTAAAATATCGAATTTTACATTCAAATACCAGTACCGTACCATACAATACCAAATATTCGATACTAGTACCCAGTTTTGACGAATTTTGGTACGGTATTTTCGGTTCGGTACCAGTACCACGCTCGGCCCTACTTATACCATATTTCTAGCGAGACTAGAACCAATCGTATAAAACACTTGTATCTTGTCGTCAGCGAAGGCTAAGACCACCACATTGAGGCGCCGTCATTGATCTTGTGCATCAGATACTAAAACCACTATTGATATGTAAAAGCACCATCGTGCGAAAGCAACTATAATGTGAACCAAGTTCAAGGAAATTGTGCGAAAGCAACTATAATGTGATCATTGTTAAACTCATTCCATAAACTACTTCTAAGAAAATGGGTTTTATTTTATTAAAAATAATAAATATACTCTATTTATATGAGAAATATAGTACAGTTTCATGTACAAACGAATTACAAGAAATGCTAATTAAACATTACATAAATCACAAAGATTTTAGGGGTAACTTTATAGAAATGTAACCAAATTTGACAACTGTTCTAATTAAATAACTGAAACTCTTTTTGTATCTATTTGACAACTTCCAAACTTAGTTACATTTCTATGGCATTTTCCCAAGATTTTAACCAATGTTTTTAATGTGTAATGCCTTCTTATCGCATACTTTGGTTGCAAGAACAAACCAAATTGTTTAGATGATGGTTGGGGCTTCGTGTTCAACATAGGTCCCTAAGAGGACCCGCATGTCTCCTTGGGTAATCGAAGCAGCATTAACTGCTGGCTCAAGCACTCGAGATATCATTGGGCTCTTTTGGTGTTTTTGTCTTTGTGGAAAAGGGCAAAGTTGTGATACATAGGAATGAATTTGTGAGAATTTCCATCTCTATTTTGTAGGAAAATGAGTTTCTCGTCTCTATTAGTTTCTTACGTGAGTTTTTTTCCCATTGAATGGGTATGGTCCCAAAAAAGCCGCGCAAACCTCCGTCAAGGTTGTGCGCGGAACCATACTCCTTATTCAACAAACTTCTTATCATGAGCCTCGCGCGAGCTACATCATGTTCTATTTTACGTCACGCGAGACCAAGATAATAAGAAGCTCCAATAGCAGCACTTAGCATACTGAAGGAGCACTCAGTCACCCAAACCCCGCGCGAGTTAGTTACGTGCCCAGCAAGAATCGCGCAGGGAAGCAGCGCAAGGCTGTTCCAGATAGTACACAAGGTACAAGTGGCAGAAGAAAAGAGCCTATCAACGTCCTTCTGGCTCTGCTCAATCGTGCTCCACGATCATCTGACATGCAGGAGACAAAAAGTACTTAAGGACGCCTACATGGCACCAATCATAAGGCAGAGACAACTGCCCCACGATCTCCATTACCTGCTGATGGCAGAAGGACGGCCAGGCCGACAACAGTGACACGTGGCTCCAATCACATTGCGACAGCTCCAGAAAGCTCCTAGAAGCCACTAACGGTCGACACCAGTGAGACAAGGAGCATATCCCCCATGTTGTCGCCTTCAGGCCCAAGGCCCATCAGCCCACATCCTCTTACACCTCTCCGGCTATAAATAGAGACCTCACTTCACAGGTTAAACATTCAATTCCTTCTACTCTCACACTTAATACTTAATTCTCCCCAAAAGCAGTCGCTTATTCTCACGCCGGAGCCCGGTTAAGAGGGAAACCCCCACATTCCCCTCTTAACGAGTAACGGTGTTCTGTTTTGCAGATAACCCAGTCATTAAGGAGCTCAGGAAACCATAAAGAAGATTAACCATTATGGTAGGAACATAAACCAAACTGATTAGTCCCTTAATTAGTTCTGTGTTTCTTCATTGGCGCCCACCAGTTTTCTACAAATCACTTTCATCTTCTTTTTTCCTGAGTTTTCGTGTTTTTTCTTCCTTCGATCATGGCTGGTCAAGGAATCATTCCTGAGTTTGTTGGTTTTGGAGCAAACTCTAATGCAGCGTTGGGGGTGGATAATCAAAACGTCCAACCCCAACACATTGAAGAGATTGGCGAAATCGAAGTAACCAACACTGGGGGACCGCGCGGGAGCATCACCCGCATCACTGAGACGGTAACCCCAGGAAACAATGGCGTTGGGCCTTCAAACCCAGCTCCACCCCAGAATGTTTCGGCGCTACTAGGGCTACCAGAGGGCGAAACTCCGGCCTCGTGGTACGCCAAGAATATTGCCACCATTAACGCGGCGTATCAATCCCTGATCGCACAGCAAGCAGTCTTAATGGCAGAACCATCCTTGGTTACTCCTCAGGGACAGAGTCAGGGCGCGCGCCAGATACCCACATAGCAAAACATCCAAGGCAGAAGTAATAGACCTCCCCCTACCAGAAGATTGAGCGTGCATGACACGCGCGACACACGGGGGAAACAGAAAGCTATTACGACTATCCGTCAAACGTCCAAAGAGGCCCAGTTCATAGTCGGCTCACGCCGCGCAACATGAACAATGAATGGGAAGATACTGACCCGAATGATCCAACTTGGGAGGACGATGAAGGATCTTCAGTCTTCAATCGTTTACAGAGAAACCATGAATACTACAAACCAAGACAACATGTGGGGTACACCGAAGAGGCTGAACAAGACTTTCGCCTCGCCTATCGACCAGCTGAAGCTGTGGAACATTCCAAGTTCATTCCAAAAATCGCACTGGCGCCACTTAAAAGAGAGAAGTTACCTCCGACAGTCGGAAAGTTTAACGGATTGACTGATCCTGATGATCACGTCAGAGTTTTCACAAGCGTGGGCTGCATGGGAGGATGGAATATGCCCATGTGGTGCCATCTGTTTATTCAAATGCTTACAGGGGCTGCTCGCACCTGGTTCGACAGCCTTCCTCCGGGAAAGATAAAGTCATGGGTGGATTTCAGGACTCAGTTTTTGAGTCACTTCAGTCAACAAAGACGATACCAGCGCGACACAGCCGAGGTTGAAGACATCTGGCGCAAAGATAACGAGGGTTTGGAAGATTTCATCACTCGCTTTAACAAAGAGTGCTTGGAAATCGGCGGCGTTAGTGAACAACTCATGCACTGCCACTTCAAGAAAGCCATCCGCTGTGATAGCCTAATTAGAACCATCAATGGGAATGATGGAATGCCCAAGGAATGGGATAAACTCATGGAAGCCGCGAAGATAGTTGCGCAAACTGAAGAGTCACTCGCCAGAAACAACAGTTATCGTACTGAAGATCGATTTTCTAAAGGGAGTCACTCGCGCGTCGACAACAAACGGAACAAAGGCAAAAGCCCTGGGTGGAAAGCCAACCACTCCAGCGGTTATGGTGAACGATCTCGTTATGAAGAACGGTCGCGCTACAGAGAAGATGCGCGAGACACTATTGATCGAATTGGGTATCGGAAGGCAGTCAGGGATGACAATCGAGAAAAGCACTGGACTCCGCTCATAAAAACACCAAAAGAGGTGCTGATGACAGAGAATCATGATTTCAAGGCTCCAAGGCCCACGACAAACAAAAAGGGGCAAGACCCCAACCTGTACTGCGACTTCCACAAAGATACGGGACACCTGACGGACGACTGTTACAGTTTACGTCAGGAGATCGAAAGAGCGCTAAAAAGCGGGAAGCTAAGCCACCTGGTGAAAAACATGCGCAAAGAAACTCGACAGCTCCAACGACACGATGAGGGGAATCACAAGAAAGTCAGACGTCTAGAAACCCATATGGTCAACGGACCAAGATACAGCGCAAAAGAGAAAGGCAAGCGCCCTTACGAACCCTCATGGCAAGAGCAACAGGTTATCTTCCCGGTAGTGCGCGGCGGCCCTCGCGCCACTCGACCCGTCGTCATTACCGGTATTATTGGCCATTATGAAACGGAGTACGTGTTCATCGATCCAGGAAGTACGGCTGATATCATCTACGAGCAATGTTTTAATCAGTTTGATGAAGATGATAAAGCGAGACTTGAGCCAGTTGATTATCCACTGTCTGGATTCTGCAATGAAATGGTCTTCCCGCTAGGCCAGATCACCTTCCCCGTCACACTCTCTGACGGGAAGCATTCAAGAACAACGAATGTTAACTTCATGGTGATGCCTGTAAAATCAAGGCATGATGTGTTGATTGGGAGAGAAACCCAAGGCGAATTGAACATGGTAACTTCCACACCCCACTCAGCGATAGGGTTTCCAACCAAAACGGGGGTGGCGATCATTTATGCTAAGAAAGAAGTAATGGCGACAGAAGAAATGCGCCCAACAAAAGCACCCAAGGTTTCAACAACCGAGCCAGAAAAATGGGTTTTAAACCGCAAGTACCCGGAGCAAACGGTGACGATAGGCCACGCAATCTCACCAAACATCCGAACGCAGCTCAAGCAACTCCTGATCAGAAATATGGATATCTTCGCCTGGACTCCGGCTGACATGACCGGTGTCACGCGCGACATCACCGAACACTGTCTAAACACTTATCCCTCTGTCGAGCCAAAAGTACAAAGGAGACGCAGCCTAGGGGCGGATAAAACCAAAGCGATGAATGAGCAGGTATGTGAGTTGCTAAAGGCAGGGATCTTGCGGGAGGTCCTTTATCAAAGTTGGGTTGCGAACCCCGTGATGGTAGAGAAGTCTAGTGGAGGATGGCGAATGTGTGTTGACTATACCGATCTCAACAAGGCATGCCCTAAAGATTGCTACTCTTTGCCTGAGATCGACAAAAAGATAGACTCTCTCGCGCCATACAAATGGAAATGCTTCTTAGATTGCTACAAAGAATACCATCAGGTTCAAATGAAGCTAGAAGACGGAGACAAGACAGCTTTTCGAACCGATCTAGGGATCTTCTGCTACACAAAGATGCCTTTCGGCTTAAAAAACGCTGGCACAACGTATCAACGCCTGATGGATAAAACCTTCGCTGGAGATATCGGGAAGCATATTGAAGTTTACATCGATGATCTGGTGGTCAAAAGTCCCGAAGAGGACCAAATGTTGAAGGACATCGAAAAAACATTCAATTCGTTGCGCAGCGTGAATATGAAATTGAATCCAGCCAAGTGTTCTTTTGGTATGGAAGAAGGAAAGTTCTTAGGTTTCATAGTCACAAACGGCGGCTTTAAGGTGAATCCAGAAAAGGTCCAGGCGATAGAGCGGATGCCATCGCCACGAACAATCAAAGAGATGCAACAGTTGGCCGGCCGCCTAGCCGCACTTAACCGTTTTCTGTCAAACCACGCCGCAAAGTCATATCCTTTTATCAGCACTCTGCGCAACTGTGTGAAGAAACAAGAGTTCAGGTGGACCCCTGAAGCAGAGAAGGCTTTTCAGCAAATGAAGGAGTGTTTGATTGAGCTCCCTACCCTGACTGCACCGTTTGAAAAAGAGCCACTCATACTGTACTTATCTTCTTCGGATAAGGCAGTAGGGTCGGTATTACTGGTGGAGAGAAATGGAGTCCAAACTCCAATTTATTACGTCAGCAGGGTACTCACTGACCCAGAAACGAGATATTCCACGATGGAAAAATTGGTGCTTGCGCTGCTACACGCCTCCCGAAGGCTGCGCAGATATTTTACTGGGCATGTGATCACCGTACTTACCAATTTCCACATCGGCACGATATTGCAAAAGCCAGAAACATCCGGGCGGTTAGCGAAATGGGCCATCGAGCTGGGGGGCCACAACATTTTGTACAGGCCGTGCCCAGCCATCAAGGGTCAAGTTCTAGCAGACTTCATCACAGAAGTCCCAATTAATAAAATCAAAGATTGTGAGCTCGTGGAGACTCCCGTAACAGACACGACAAATGAGACTTGGATGCTTTATACTGATGGGGCCTCAAATGAAGATGGCGCGGGAGCTGGATTGCGCCTAGTGAGCCCTGAAAAGCATGAATTCACTTACGCCATCAAGTTGGATTTTAAGAATACCAACAACGAGGCGGAGTACGAGGCATTTCTGGCAGGCTTGCGCCTCGCCATAAAAATGGGAGCTAAAAATTTACAAGCACACGTTGATTCACTCCTGATAGCCAGCCAAGTTAACAGTATATACGATGCAAGGGGCGAAGTTATGGCCCTATATTTAGAGCAGGCAAAAGAGTTGCTTCAACAGTTCAAGTCTCACAAGGTAATCCACGTCAATCGCTCTGAAAACAAACCAGCTGACGCTTTGAGCAAGCTTGCTTCAACTTCCTTTCAATATTTAGCAAAAGATGTAAGGATTAAAGTACTCAAGAATCCATCAGTTCTGCTACGACAAGTCAACATGATCGAAATAGGGCAGCCATCCTGGATGACCCCTATAATTCAATATTTGCAAGAAGGAATACTCTCGGAGAGCAAAGCAGAGGCAAGGAAGATTCAAAAGAAGGCCCTGCACTACGAAATGAATGGTGGTATTTTGTACCGAAAATCCTTCTTGGGACCGCTGTTGCGCTGTGTGGACCCCCAAGATGCGAATTACTTGATCAGGGAGATCCACGAAGGGATCTGCGGCATCCATGCAGGGCCACGCATGGTGGTCGCGAAGATTATGAACGCTGGATATTACTGGCCAGGGATGCATGTTGATGCACTGAAGGAGCTGCGCAAGTGCGACTCCTGTCAGCGACACTCTCCAAAAACCCTGCGCCCAAAAAACGATCTTATCCCTGTAACCACTGCCTGACCCTTTCAGCAGTGGGGAATTGATATGGTGGGACCTTTCCCAGAGGCTCCTGGCGCCGTCAAGTTTATAATCGTGGGCGTCGATTACTTTACGAAATGGGTGGAGGCCAAAGCCCTCGCTTCAACTACAGCCATGATGGTGCGTAAGTTCATTTGGGAACACATCATCTGCAGATTTGGCCTACCACTCGAGATTGTAACTGACAACGGCACCAACTTTGCGTCGGAGGACCTCTAGAAGTGGATGAAAGAGATGAAAATCGAACACACTTTCTCCTCCGTTGCGCATCCTCAAGGCAACGGGCAGGTTGAAAGTATGAAAAAGTGTATCGTCGATGGGATAAAGGCCCGACTGGGCACAAAGCGAAGAGGCTGGGTGGATGAGCTCCCGAGTATCTTGTGGGCTCACCGAACCATGCCGAAGACGAGTACCGGCGAAACCCCTTTTATCCTAGTCTATGGCTCAGAAGCGGTTATCCCGGCAGAAGTTGGCCTGCCCTCTCCGCGTTTGACAGCAGTCAACGCAATCGACAACGAGGCAGAGCGTCGTCTTGACTTGGATTTGCTAGAAGAAAGGCGCGAAATTGCGCGAATTAAAGAAGCCAAGTACAAGACACAACTGGAAAGGTACTGCAATGCGAGAGTCCGCATCTGTACCTTCACTCCAGGAGAATACGTCTTCCGAGACAACGAAGCTTCAAATGCTGAACGCCCAGGAAAACTAGCACCCAAATGGGAAGGCCCATACTTGGTTCACGAAGTGCTAGGAAAAAGGGCTTACAAATTGCGCACCCTGGATGGACATATCACCCCGCGCAAGTGGAATGCGCAACAACTGCGCAAGTGCTATATGTAACTATTTTAGGCCCTGCGCCTTTACCCACTCATGTTGGCCACGCGCCTCTTTAATTACCTATGTTGGCTAAGCGCCTATTTTGTTACTTATGCGATGCATGTTGGCCCAAGCGCCTGTTTCCCAAGCAATGAAAGCATACGACATGTTTTCTTTTACGATGACTCCTTTCGTTACAAATGCATGTTAAAACTTTTGATTAGCACGAAAACACTCCAGTTACACTCGCACGAGCCACTCTTACATTTATTCGCGCTAACTTAACCAAAGTTCCTAACAACAGTGCAATAATTGTAACGGGAAAGGATAAACAAACATCATATTTAAACAAGCGCGACCACGCAACAATTACATGAAAGCAAAATGTCATTCATTCGACCCAAAACAAGTGCAACCGCGCAATTACTAACATTGAAAAGATTAAAAGAAAATTACAAGGCACAAAGCATGTCAATACTACCTACTCAAGACCACCACCAGCATCATCATCATCGTGCTTGTCACCACCATCATCGCCTTCATCACCACCATCATGGCCCGCCGCTTCCTCTTCGTCAGACAGCTCAACATGCTCTGGTGGGTCGAGAATACCCTTTAGACGCGTACACCAGTCATCATGCTCTAGAGCCTTCGCAACCAAGTCCATTACAGGCAAGACTAGATAATTGTAAGAATTTTCAGCACGAGCCAATTCGGCATCAGCTTCATTGGTCACCGAACAATGACTGGTATCAAACTCTTGGCCAAACACTTCCTCGACATGCTGCGCACACTCCATATAACCTCCACGATGACCAACCGCGCGAGAAGCATCTATGAGAGCAACAACAGTCCCATCCAGTTCCCCAGCATTCAAAATCGAGTTGGCCATCTACATCAAAACGAGCAAATGAGGAACTGACTTAGTAAAAAAAAAACCCAAGTTAAAAAGAGATCAGTACCAGAACTATTCCTCTGTCGCGCAGCCATTCAGTATCCGAGGATAGCGTGTCAACAATACTCTGGACCTCAGCATAATTATTTTGCGCCACATTCAAGGCGGAAGAGCTTATGGCCCGCGCCTCCTCGGCCTTTTTCCTGGCTTCTTCAGCTGAGGCAACCTTCGACTTTTCGGCCTCCAGATCGATCTCCAAGGATTCACTTTTGTCAACCTGCTCTCGTAGGCGACGTTTCAGCTCAGCAATTTCGACATCCTTGGCAATCAAATCTTTGTCCCTACTTGACAGCTGCACCTTAACCTCAGCCAGCTCAACCTGCAAGGGATAAAAGACTCAGTTAACCTGCTAAACAAAAGTATAAACGGAATAAGAGGTTTCTCGAACCTCAGCCTGCTCTTTAGCAGCTTGCGCATCCTCGACCTTCGCTGCCAACTCAGCAACCTTGGCTTCAAGGTCGACAATCTTGTTACGAGCCGCGAACGCGCGCTCATTGTCTTTCTCACATATGCGCTTGAATTCAGCTTTCTCCTTAGCCAACTGCTGTTCAGCAGCTTGAAGTTTGCTTTTCAGGCCCTCGCGCCCCCATTCCTCCGCCTTCTTGTCAGCCTCAAACTTTGCCTTCTCTTCCTCAAACTTGGCATTGGCTTTCTCAAACTCCTTAACTTGCCTGACAAGGCGCTCGCGGTAGTTCTCCCAATCCGATCGCTCCCTAACCATTGTCCGCCACTCACGAACTATTTGATGGTTAGCAGCGCGGGTATTGGCCTACCCAATCACATAAGTACGATATAGCCCATCATGAGTCTTTGCCCTCTGCCGATTAACCTCAGCAGGAGGGAAGGAGTTTAAGAACCCATCGCGGCAAGGGCCGAACTCTTGGAAGGTGTCCTTTTGCTTCAAACCCCAGGGAGCTTGGTGGGGGGCATTACCACGTTCCTCTTCAGTATAAGTTTTATAATAAATATCACCAAGGGTATCCCTTGCCCCGATAACTTGTGGGTTATAACCCCCTGCACCACCAGAACTTGCGCCTCCAGAAACATATGGACCTGATCTCCCAGTAGTCCCCTTGAAGTGATGGGAAGCTTCAGGCCGCGCATAATGGGTAGGTCTATCCACCACGGTTTCCTTCCTCTTCTCTTGTTGAGGTTGGTCAAGCCCCGCGACGCTCACGACCTCCGGACCCTGCGCCTTATCATGAGCAGTGATAGAAGCAGCACCGGTATACCTTAGAGCATCATCAATAGGCTCTTCAAAAGCCTTTTTCTCTTTCTCCTGCTCAGCCCGCCTCTGCTCCTCAGCAGCCCTTTTCTTCTTCTCCTCCTCAGCTTTCTTGCGTTCCTCAGCAGCCTTTTTCTGTTTATCCTCCTCAGCTTTGTTTTTGCGCTCCTCAGCAGCTCTTTTCTTCTTCTCTTCCTCGGCTTTCCTTTCCTCAGCCTTCTTCTCTTCAACAACTTTCTCCTTATCTCCCGCAGCAGCCTGTTTTCCCTTCTCAGACTCCACTCCAGCAGTCTTTGAATATTTAATGGTAATCTTAGGCCTCTTGGGCTCCGGCTCCGAAGGCTCCGTAAAAACAACACCCTTCTCAGGGGTCTTCTTCTTGCCTTCTGCAGAAGTTAAGTCATTAAAGAAAGGAGGCAACAAAGAGCAAAGAAATTTAAGGAAGACTAACCAGGAGAAAACTTGTAAAGGGAACGCAAGTTGCTCTGCTTCCCGAGCACAGGGATTCCTCCAACCCTAGGCGCAGCAACCACACCAGCTGTGGTCTCGCTCCTGTTTCTTTTTCTGCTGATCAACTTTTCAGCAGCCTCTTCTTCTTCCTCTTCCTCATGCGCAATAGAGGAAGGAGTAGCACCAGCATCCGGGTTGCGAGAACCCGCGCTACCAGAACTTTTTGAGCCACCTGCTCCAGTTTTCTTCTCGCCTGCGCGCGACAATCCTTCAAGTGAGTCACTAATTATCACATAATCTTTCAAGTCACTCTGACGAAGGCGAAGAGTACCTTTACCAGCAGCACCAGCGGTTGCGCGATCCAAGTTGATTACTTTCTTCTTCCAAGGCGAAGTGAGTCACTAATTATCACATAATCTTTCAAGTCCCCTTGCTGGTCACCTCAGGATCCAAGTTGATTACTTTCTTCTTCCTCAAAGGTTTTTTCTTCTTATCTTCAGGGTCAATCCCCAAGTCGCGCAACACACCTGCAAAGATGTTAGACCACGAACTTAGCTCTCTGTTTGATGATCCCACAGACTCCTCGCTGGAAAGATAGACAACCTCTTTCCCAGCAGAAGTGACAGAGTGCAAGGGACGAGGGTTAGGTATATGCGCACCTTCGGTTGCAGTAGGCGGAGAGGCAAATGGATCAGCAACTGGGTACATGAAGTTACCCTTAATCTGTTCATGCCAGTACTCCTCTCCAGCCTGGAGCGGGCGCACGCCCATGGAACCACCAAAGGTGGGAAAAGCAGCTTGGTACAGTTGCACCTCTACACGCGTAAATACATAGATTAGCATAGGTTACAAAACGAAGAGATCAAAGGAATTGAGGAAATAACTAACCTTTATCTTCAAGCTTTAAGACCGGAACGTCCTTGCTATCAGCCGGCCACTGGTCACTCATGTGCGCCGCCACCAAGACATTTTCTCCAAACACTCGGTTTGGGGTAGAAGTAAGCTTCTTGTACCAAGCGTCATTCTTGGGGATCGCCAAATCCTCCTTCAAAATCGGTTCGTACCATGCGCGGAAAGTCATGGCGATCGGTATCACCTCCTCGCGAATATAAAAGAACTTCGGTTTCCACTCATGAAAACTCTTGGGGGGGTTCAGAAGTATCTTTTTTGCAGCACCCCGACTGGCGAATGAATAGAAGCCCATGTTTCTGATTAGTTGGTAAAAGACCCTGAATTTTTCAACAGTAGGCTCAATATCATGGGATCGGCAGAGGAACTCGAAGTGTCGAACCCTGACCATCCCGGGAGGGCTCATCTGGGAAATATGAAACCCATAAAACTGAAGAATATGGGCCATAAAATTCGTCGCCGGCAACCGGAAGTTGCCTTGATGAAAGAAATCTTTGAACAACGTGATGTACCCCGGTGGTGCATCAGCGGCCGTCTGGTTTTGACCGGGGTACTTAGTGTCCCATTCCGGTGGAAACCGGAAACTCCTCGTGATCTGCTCGAAAAGACCCAAGTCCCACCGGAGGACGGGAACGGGACCTTCCTCACCGGGGTTATCCTCGTGATGTTCTTCAGCCATAGTAAATAAGATTCAAGTTTTCTGGAAGAACTTGAAGATATGAAGAAAGATCTCAAAGATCTGCTACGAAACACGAAGATCTGCTACGATGTTCTTCAAAATCTTGGAGATTCAAAGAAATCTGAGAGCAAAATAGGGAAAGAATGCAACAGAAGAGGAGAAGTGGTTTCTCTTCTCCGACTCATCGGATATATATACCCATCGCATTTAATGCGATGGGTAAACGTGCCGGGATTGCCGCGCACGTGACCAATCAGAGGACGACACGTAAGGCGAGAATCCCGGAGTGACAGTTACCACGCGCGCGTGGAGCTCACTCTCCTGACGGAATGACCAACCGTCAGAGACAACTTGATGCCAGCCGTGTAACTGGTCAACTCAAACGTCACCATCAATGACGTTTCTCACCAACTTGTCAGAATTCAAATTTCGAAGGTTTTCCCGCCAAATATTACTACAGACCTCATGCAAAAGCTACTAGGGTCACGCAGTTTTAACAATGACTTGATAACCCTGCGCGCCTACACCCAAAGGCAATACCCCACCTGGAACCAAACCTGGTAGTCGTGCCGTAGTAACTAATAAGAGTTTACACGCGCCCCGTCTACCAAAGCCAAGAAGCACTTTCCACAACTTTTATTTTTTCTAAGTCCAGAGATCCAACCACTTGCCTCGCGCATGGTGCAGCACTGGACTGGGGGGACTTGAAGGGGTATGGTCCCAAAAAAGCCGCGCAAACCTCCGTCAAGGTTGCGCGCGGGACCATACTCCTTATTCAACAAACTTCTTATCATGAGCCTCGCGCGAGCTACATCATGTTCTATTTTACGTCGCGCGAGACCAAGATAATAAGAAGCTCCAATAGCAGCACTTAGCATACTGAAGGAGCACTCAGTCACCCAAACCCCGCGCGAGTTAGTTACGTGCCCAGCAAGAATCATGCAGGGAAGCAGCGCAAGGCTGTTCCAGATAGTACACAAGGTACAAGTGGCAGAAGAAAAGAGCCAATCAACGTCCTTCTGGCTCTGCTCAATCGTGCTCCACGATCATCTGACATGCAGGAGACAAAAAGTACTTAAGGACGCCTACATGGCACCAATCATAAGGCAGAGACAACTGCCCCACGATCTCCACTTACCTGCTGATGGCAGAAGGGCGGCCAGGCCGACAACAGTGACACGTGGCTCCAATCACATTGCGCCAGCTCCAGAAAGCTCCTAGAAGCCACTAACGGTCGACACCAGTGAGACAAGGAGCATATCCCCCATGTTGTCGCCTTCAGGCCCAAGGCCCATCAGCCCACATCCTCTTACACCTCTCCGGCTATAAATAGAGACCTCACTTCACAGGTTAAACATTCCATTCCTTCTACTCTCACACTTAATACTTAATTCTCCCCAAAAGCAGTCGCTTATTCTCACGTCGGAGCCCGGTTAAGAGGGAAACCCCCACATTCCCCTCTTAACGAGTAACGGTGTTCTGTTTTGCAGATAACCCAGTCATTAAGGAGCTCAGGAAACCATAAAGAAGATTAACCATTATGGTAGGAACATAAACCAAACTGATTAATCCCTTAATTAGTTCTGTTCTGTGTTTCTTCACCCATTTAATAATCTCAAAATTTCATCTTGTATGTGTAATCAACATTTAAAGTATTTGATGTCACGTCAAAGTTTTTATTAGCCAATAGAATTTACTTTTAAGGGTAAGTTCTCAAATTTGGTCTTGCATAGCTTCTCGAGGGTCTCAATGGCCATCTTGCCATGCATACCCGAGGGGTCAATAAGGAAGTAACATGATTCAGTGGTTATTATCACTTTTTCCTTTTTTAGTCCGACCTCATGAATAAAATCCATAACATCATGACGAGGTATGACTCGGGTTGGTCAACCCAGACTGGTCAAACCGACTTTAATAATAATATTTTATGTCATTATTGCATAATACTCCATTCGTAAGGATAGACACCAAATCTCCAAAAAACTGGGGATATCTGCATGATCTATTTTTCGGGCACAATCCCAATACAACCATAATTCCTGCAAAAGGGGAACCCTAAAACCATCGAACACTATAAATATAGGAGGCTAGACCTAAGGTACGATATCTACTCTCTCACATACTTTCTCTCTCTATAACTTACTCCCAAATACCAGACACTTAGGTGCAATTTGTTTTTTAAGAGGTAAAATGTCTGCAGTCTGCGAACCACATCTGCAAATATCCGTAGAAGAAGAGGTGGACCAAACCTCCGCAGTATGCAAGTAAAAGGTTGTTTGTTTTTCAGGGCCGGCCCATAAGGGGTGCGGGGTGGACGACGACACAAGGCCCAAACCCTCTGAGGGCCCAAATCTTTTTAATTTTGTATAGATTTACGTTGTATAAGATAGAATATATATATGCACTGAATCGTGAGATAACATAAATGAGCCCTTGTACTAGTGGTTACTGTGTTGCCTAAACAACAAGGAGACGCGAGTTCTAATCCCGGTGTCTCCAAATTCTTTATTTTAGCTTAATTTTTGGTTTTTTTTTGTTAGTGGCATTTAATGCTTGATTTTGTCAATTGCATATTTCCCTTTAATTAATAAATTACTTTCTAAACTTAGATGAAAATAACTATTTAGCTAAGTTTAGTAATTTTTAAAAGTGACTGGGTCAAGTCTGCACCAAGAAGAGCTCGTGAAAACGTTTTTTAATAAAACGTCTTCGAAAAAAAACAAAAGGTCTGTAGATGACAATGTCTGTGCGTGGTCTCCGCGGCGCAAACAGAAGAGGCCGCGCAGATCTTTTTAGATAAACAAACACCACCTTATTCTAACGCCAGAGGGTGATAACAGGGATAGCTCCAATCCTGTGACGAGTCCTAACGATGTTCTGTTTTGTATGTTATAGTCCTGGTTGCCGACGTGGAAGTTGCCCCGAGAAGATCCATCTTTTAGGTACACGTTTCTTTAGTGCCTCATACCACACAACCTTATCGTGATTAATTGTTCAATACATAAAGAGAATATATGTTACTAGAAGTTAAGAGACACTACTCTTAATTGAAAATAAGACTAAGAAAAAAAACGTGACCCACTTGAGATGCTGAACAAGAGGTTGACTGCCAGGTATGTGGGAGGTGAAATAGTTGTCCATGCATGTTACTCTTGATTAGCCCATTATATAATATCTAAAACAAGTATTATGCATGTTACTCTTGACCCCCCCTTCATATAATATCAAAAACAAATGTCATTAAATGGCTCATGACTTTTGTCATTTTACTAATACACAAGTCAATTCACAAGCACTCGTGACTTTTTGTCAGGCGACAATTTCAATATGAAGCCACCTCTCATTTGTATATAGATATTTTAAATGCTGCTAGCGATCACCACCACTCACTCTCCGGCTCAATGACAACCCACCACAAAACCAAAATCCTAATTGTCGCTTATCCGACCCAAGGCCACATCAACCCATCCCTCCGTTTCGCTAACCGGCTCATTAACTTGGGTGTCGATGTCACCTTTTCCACTAGCGAATCTGTCATACGACGTATTGACACACAAACCTCCCATCACGGCCTAACCTTTGCACCATTTTCGGACGGACACCATAATGGCCTACAACCAACTACCACCTTACAACAATTCTTCTCAGATTTTTCTACAAATGGTGCTTCTTCCGTCGCGGATATCATTAGCTCCGCGGCGGCAGAAGGCTATCGGTTTGACCACTTAGTCTACACCACTGTTGTACCCTGGGCTCCAAAGGTAGCTAATGAGCACAACCTCAAATCCACTCTCCTTTGGTGCCAACCAACCACTGTGTTGGATATTTATTATTACTATTTTAACGGCTATCAAGATTTGATATCTTGTAACAACAACAACCCAACGTTTCCGATTGATTTACCCGGACTTCCATCATTAATCATCGCTGATTTGCCGTCCTTTATGAAGTCATCCTGCCCCACGGAAGAGGATTATGGTCTACCTTATTTGAAAGAACATATTGATGCACTCAAGATATCTCCAAGAATACTTGTGAACACTTTTGATGAGCTTGAAATGGAACCCCTCAGAGCAATTGAAAACCTTGTGATGCTTCCGGTTGGACCCCTAGTTCCATCGAACGATTCATTCGGTTGTGATTTGTTCGAAAAACCAAAGGAAGATTATATAACTTGGCTAAACACGCAACCAAAATCATCAGTCGTGTATGTTGCATTTGGAAGCATGGCGACTTTGTCACTTGATCAGGCCCAGGTTGAAGAGATGGCATCTGGGTTGGTTGAAAGTGGTCGACCATTTTTATGGGTGATTAGAGACAGTAACCAAGTGGGGAAGTTGAGCAATATAGAGGTTCTCAAGAAGCAGGGGATGATAGTGAGTTGGTGTTCTCAAGTGGAGGTATTAAACCACCAAGCAGTAGGGTGTTTCCTGATGCATGGCGGGTGGAATTCTACGGTAGAGGCATTGGCAGCTGGTGTTCCAATTGTTGCTTTTCCATTATGGTCTGATCAGTGGACCAACGCGAAGATGATTGCGGATGTTTGGAAAGCAGGTGTTAAGGTGAAACAGAGGGATGGGGATGGAATGGTGGAAGGGAAGGAGATTAAGAGGTGTGTGGAAATGGTGATCGAAGATGGAGAGATGAGGAGAAATGCTAAGAAATGGAGGGAGCTGGCAAGACAAGCTCTCAGTAATGGCGGATCATCTGCCGTTAATCTCCAAGCTTTTGTCGATGATGTTTGAAATAAGATATCAATTTATAAGAATTGTCAAGAAAGGGTTTTGGAGCTGAGAGTCTCGGGAGGGACCTCTCTGTCTTTTGAGATAGAGGAAAGGTTTGGCCCCTTCTTAACCCCCAAACCCTACCGATATATTTTGCTATGAGTGGGATTTTATTGTGTTTGTTTGTTTAGTCATGACAAAATGTAAGCCGAGAATTGTTTGTATCACTTTACTTTTTCAAAGGTTAATGTGGTCATAATATGAATATGGCATTAATTCTTTCTCAACTAAATTTTCTTATATTGACATAAAAAAATTGAATCATAAGTGGAAAAAA